>JADRCH010000209.1:1573880-1658026 GCA_019843965.1 Rhynchomys soricoides | reverse complement strand
GTGTGTGTGTGTGTGTGTGTGTGTGTGTGTGTGTGTGTGTGTGTGTGAGACTCAAGATTTGCTCTTTCTTGTAGGAAATCTCAGAGGAAGTCCTGGTCCAAAAGGTATGGGAGTGGCCCGCCCTTTCCCCGTTCTCATTCCTGCAAGGGAGGCATGTTCTCCTGGGATTGGAATCCTTTCCCTTGGTCCAAATGGAAGAGTGTGGGTGCCACCTAACTTCCTGTCTATCGGAAGGCTGGGAGTCGACTCTGTGGTCAGTCAGACACCACAGCAGGGTCGGAAACCTAGGCACCAGTGGTTCACATGTTGCCAAAAAGCTGTGAAACACTGATGTAGAGGTGGTTCTTGGTTATTACATGATCTCACAGTATTGTCTTTCTGGTTTTAGGCGACATGGGGAGTCAAGGGCCTAAAGGTAAGAATTCCAAAGACAATTCACCTTAAATACTGGAGAGATGGGGTGTTAGAGCAAGCAGAAAACCATCAGGCTGAGAAAGACAATTTAACGAGCTATAGTCGGTGCATTCTGGGAGAGGAGGTTCCCAATCCCATCGCTCCTAGCAGCTTCTCTTGCCTAATTTCACTGGGAGTCTTACAACTGGGGTGGGAAGGAACTACTCAAAGATTCTGGGCCCTTCCCAGAGTCTCTGATTAAGTGGATGTGGATGGGCTCAGGAACCTTCAGCCTTGATCACTCTAAGGGATTCTGTACCCGGGGGTGCCTTCCCTAGGAGGCACCATTCCAGGAGAAAGGTTCACCTCCATCCTTGACTCTGTTCTAACTCACTCCCTGAGAGATCCCAAGCAGGATCTGGGTTCCTCCTTTGCCAGCCCTTCATTCCTGTTTGTCTCCTTCCTGGTTCTCACACGTCTCCAACTTCAGCACACACCCTGGCTCCCTACCCAAGTCCACCTCCCAAGGCCTACAAGCCCACACTCCTCCTGACCCTGCTTAGGATGGGAGCTTGGCGGTTCTAAAGTTCCCAGCCTGATGTGTCAGGTAAAGTGCAGGACTCCTGAGTGCATTTGAACTTCAGAAAACCACCCAATCTTCACTATAATTATGTCCCAGACAACTTATGGGACCTAAGGATACAGAACAGTATTTGTGGTTTTAGCAATTTGAATGGAACTGAATATGTCTGCTCCTGAGAGCCCCATGTGAATCCTGCTAGTGGCTCCTCATGGGACCAGACCAGGTTCTTCATCTGACATCTCCTTTTTTTGTTTTTGGTCCCCACAGGAGACCGAGGCCTTCCCGGGATCCCAGGTGCGTAACCTGCAGTGATCTCTGGTGCTGTTGGTTTGGGTATGCTCAGTCCTAGCTGCCAACTTCAGGAGGAAGCACAGGCTGAGATTTTCTTTTATACCCACAGGTATCCCTGGGCCCCTGGGCCACCCCGGCCTGGAAGGACCAAAGGGACAAAAAGGCAGCATTGGTAAGAGCCCCCTTCTCCAAGCATTCATCTCCACCTTGCTCTTTTCTGAAGCATTTATTCAGTAGATCCTGTTTTCGAAGACAGCAGCAGTAGCTACAACAGAGAAAGACAGGGAGCTAAACAGGGAATTTGAAAAAGGAGAGGGCACGGCAGGCACACACCTAGAGACACATTCAGAGCAGAGGGGGCCACTGAAGCCCAAACCCCAAAAGGTGGATAAAGAGGGCTGGAAGCTAAAGGGGCAGAAGGGATGGCCAAAGGCAGCAAGCTGTGTGCGGCATCAAGGCAAAACCAGCTCGAAGATGGCTTTGCCTCCTGGTGAACTGAAAAGGAACTTACAGGGTCACTCTGGTCCTGGATTGAGCAAGGCTGAAGAGGAAGAGACACAACCGAGACCTAGAAGAGGCTCCGGGCCATCTGCTGAGGAGAAGCTGTCTGTGGGCTATGGCACGGGACCCTAACTGTCAGTTGACCATTCCCACCTTTAGGAGATCCTGGCAGGGAAGGACCCACAGGCCAGAGAGGACTAGCAGGCCCCATGGGACCTCGTGGTGAACCTGGGCCTCCTGGGTCTGGAGAGAAAGGAGACAGAGGTAAGAGGTGACACCTACACCAAGAGGATTAACTGCATCCTCCCTTTTCTAGCAGCACTGGCTGAGCACTTGCTGAAGTGGATAGCAGGGAAGGTCTATTGTAGGGCCAGTTACTAGTCATGGAGTGTGGCCAGGCTGCCAGGGTCTGGCCCAGGGCTAAGAAACAGGCTGTGATTTGGGGGCTTGTCCAGAGAGAGAGGTCTCGAGGAAATGACCTTCCCAGAGCAAGTGAGGAGCAGAGCCAGGTCAAGGTGGAGAGCAAAGAGAACCACAGAGCGGGAAGCGCAGCCAGGTGTGGGGTGAAACTGGGGCCTTCCAGCCTCTGGGGCTGGGACTCAGCGGAGCAAATGGCAGAATGCCTGAGTCAGAAGGGAGCTGGGGAGGTTTGAACTCAGCTCCTTAACCATGAAACTGATGTTACGGGAAACTGAGAAGGACACTGGGAATCTTTCTATGCTCCCCTCCCCCCAACCCAAAGGTTGGTCAGGTAAAGTCACTGAGGACTGCGGATCCTCTAATGTATTTATTGAGCTCTGTCTGGGTGCCCGAGTTCATGGAGGGTGTTGCTCATGAGTGGTCTCACCATGAGAGGCACCAAATGGCCACTGGACCATTGGCAGAGTGGGAAGTCCCTTCCAAACATGACTACCAGGGCAGGAGTTTCTCAGCATGTTTCTTCTGTTTCTCCTCAGGGATTGCTGGAGAACAAGGTCCTCAGGGCCTTCCTGGTGTCCCAGGTTCTGTGGGTCTCAGAGGTATGTCATGAAGACCAACCCAAGTTTTCAGGGAGGGGCCACATTCAGAGAAGCAGGTTCTGGACTTCCCAGGAGAGCTGGTTGGTAGCCCTAGATCTGTATAAGATGGCCATAAGTGTTCCTCCATGAAAGAGCTCTGGTTGTCAGGGCTTGGCTACAATTTTGGCCTTATAGCCAGATGTGGGACAGATTGCTATTCCTGTTCATTGATACATTATGTGGTGCAAGAAACCAGGTGATTTCTGCCTTGACTCGGACCCAAATACACACACAGTGTGCTTGATGCTCAGTGGCAGCCTCCCCTCTCCACCTCTGATCTAGATACAATGTCTTAGGAAGAAACAAAGGTCTGTGGACCCTGCCAAGCAGTGGCCTCCCCACAAGGGTCACGCCTGGACCCTTTGGTTTTCTGTCCTAGCGTGGACCTATATAGCCCTTAGAATGAGCTCCTTGAGCTGCACCTGCCCTTCACACTGGGGTCAGTTGTCCCAGCCAGTACTTGGCCTTCTGATGATTGTCTCTTTCCTGTTTCTCAGGTCCCAATGGCTCTCCTGGTCCCCAGGGCCCCCCAGGTCAGTGTGCTGCTGCTTGTGAACACACGCTGCTTCTGTGGTAGAGAAAGGGACGTGAAAGGGACAAACGTTTTGAAAGCGAAAAGCGTGATTGTATAAAAGCTTCCTGGACATACAAAACGGAAGTCCGCAGTGTTGCCTGTGGCTGAGCTTATGTGTCTTAGTAGGTCCTGTCCAATTCAGTGCTGGACTGGTGTCAGGTCCGAGGCCTCCCAGCAGCTTTACCAGCAGGCAGCTCCCACCCTGCCTCTATCTTGTCCCATATGCGCCAAATAACCCATCCTGTTACCCTGACAGCTTGAGCTACAGTCAGTGTCTTTGTCAGCATCCTTGGGGCATTCTAATGCCTGAGCCTAGTGACTGGCAGGGACCAGTGTGGGCCAGCAGGAGCCTGGGGAGATGAGGGAGTCCATAGGGAGCAGTCCCTGACTTCTGCTTCAAGGTGTATGTGCATCTATGTGTATATGTGCTGCCCAGTTTCCAGCTCTCCCATCAGGGTATCCAGGCTCAAGTGTACATGTGTCTGTCCCTTCTGAAGATGGGATACTCACCTAACTGTATGTTTTCCTCTGTTGGGCAGGTTCTATGGGTCCCCAAGGGCTCCGAGGTGAAGTGGGACTTCCTGGTGTCAAAGGTAAGCTAAGGGAGGAGCAGGAAATAAAAAGCATTCTGTGGAGATCTCTCATTCAAGAAGAAGGGCCAGGAACTCAGGGTTCAGAGAGGGTCTGACGGACATGACCTCAAACCACCAAGTGCAAGGTGAAGGTGGGGAAGTGTGAAACCAGTATGAGGTGGAAAGCTCTCTTCAGAGACAGACACAGGCCCTTCACTCCCTACAGAGCTTTCTACACTAAAGTACCTGTCTCCCTTTCAGGTGACAAAGGACTCATGGGACCACCCGGACCCAAAGGTATACAGTTTCTGCTGCTGCTCAGTCTTCCCCATGGTCTGTTCTGCTGCTAGGCACCCAGATACAACCTGTGTACAGGGTCCAAGAGCACATATGTCTCTGGTTCCTGGGCCCTGGGGCTGAGAGGGAGCTGAGAGTTCATTCTTCCCCAGTTTCTCAGAGAGGGAAACTGAGGCACAAAGAAAGGAAACAAAGTACCCACATCACATGTGCATTGTTAAGTGGTCTTCACAGTGGTGAGGAGGCACATTCTGAGGTGTCTGCCCTCTGGTCTGGTCCTCCTTGTGACCAGGACACCTAAATTCACCATAGCAGAGGTTGTGGGGGAATCAGGTTGTGGGTGGATCATGGGTGGACCGGCTCTGTCATCAATGAACTGACTCTCCAGAATCCTGCTACAGAGCTCCGTGTCATGAAGGGAGATTGCTTTCCTTGTTCATAACTGATGGTTTTTCCCCCGCCCCCATGCCACATGTTTCTTTTAGGTGACCAGGGTGAGAAAGGACCCAGAGGCCTTACAGGTCAGTCCTACCTAGGAATTTAACCCATTCGTGACCTTTTAAGACCTAGCAATCAGAAGTGGGACAAATACAGAAGGATCTGTCCCAAAGCCCTCAGAGTACTTCCAATCTAAGAAAAAGTCCTGACAGAAATTAAATACATCAGGGATGGAGGTTAAGCACACATCTAAATGCAATTCATTTAGCTACAGACCGTGCCTGTTTGGTGTAAAGGCTATAGCTGTCTTTGATCCCTTGGGGGAATCTAGCTGGGAAAACTAAGAAGCAATCCCCAAAGCAGCATAGAGTACACACCACCCAGCCTCTCTGCTGCTCACACCCTGCCAACTGCATGGGTTAAAGGAGGCTGGAAGTAACAGTACTTTGACCATAAAGGGTAGCTTGCTGCTTCCAAAGAAACCAGACTCAGGCATGTGCCCTGCAGATCAGCCGTGGCTTCTGGGTCAGTCTGAGCCTGCTGCCTATGGGGCAGAGCTGATAGGCAGTTCTGACCTTGGTAGCAAAGCAGAGGTTGCCCTCTCAGCTCCTCTGGGAGAAGAGGAAGCAGGAAGCAGGCACATGCATACTGCCAGTGATGGAGGCAGGCATGGCTTGTTAGCCTCCAGCATCGGGTCCTTTGTTTTTTGCAGGGGAGCCTGGCATTCGAGGTTTGCCTGGAGCTGTGGGTGAACCCGGAGCCAAAGGCGCAATGGGTAAGTGTCCCACAGTCTGAGCTGAGCATCCCTCTGGGGGCTCTCTAGCTGTGGAGCTGAGCATCCCTCCAGGGGCTCTCTAGCTGTGGACCTGAGCATCCCTCTGGGGGCTCTCTAGCTGTGGGTTTCTGGGAATTTCTCATTGTTCTGAAATAGGCATTGCCCTTCTTCCCTGGCTACTTCCTGCCCACCAAGGACTTACAAGGTTTGAGGTTCCATGGAACCCCAGTAGTCCACCTCAGGGATAGCTTCAAAACCAGATTCAGGCCACCACCCTTTGACTAGCCATTACTGAGGTGCCTGTATCCAGACAGGGAAGCTCCAGGGAACCTGGCCTCAGCCTTGGGTCCCACAGAAGCTCACCCAACCCCACCCCAACCCCGCAGTGGGGATATGACACTTTCACTACCATTCACTGACTAAGCATTAGTAAGTGCTTACTGTATGCAGGACAATAAGTTACTAGGACGTAGCATACTTCATCCCTGTAAGTTAAGCTTGTGAGTGGTGACAGGGGCCACATGGGGCACAGAGAGCTAGTATACAACCTAAGAAGAGATAGTTTACAGCCTGGGGGACAGAAAGAAGAAAGGGCATTTCAGATGTTCCTTAAAACTTAGAAAGTGGGGGCTGGAGAGATGGCTCAGCAGTTAAGAGCACTGATTGCTCTTCCAGAGGTCCTGAGTTCAAATCCTAGCAACCACATGGTGGCTCACAACTATCTTAATGAGATCTGATGCCCCTTTCTGGTGTGTCTGAAAATCTTTGGGCCGGAAGGAGTGAGGCCAGAGAGAGTGGGGCCGGAAAGAGTGGGCCCAGAGCAAGAACGAAAAAGCAATTTACTTAGAAAGTGTTTAATCATGGCCGGCTTAGAAAACTGTCCATGCAGAGATGCCAATGGTGTGGCTAATGAGACAAGTCCTATAGTGGCCCCACGTTGGAAGGAGGTTAGGAAAATGCTTAAGGGAGAGATGACAAGGACCTGAAGGACCTTCACTTCTGGGTCCTCAGGTGAATGAGGCAGAGACACTGTTGTCATAGTGCACTGGGGACAGGGTGTCCTGGACCATTCCCATCAGGGAAATGTGCCTTAGGAGATGCTGCAAGGAGACTGTGTTAGAGCCTATCACAAACACAAGGCTCCAGAGGTTGGCAGGCATGGGGAGAGCACATGAGCCTTCCACCTAAGAGGCCATGTGCTCCAAGCCTCCTGGGACAGGAGAGTACTGAACAGACTTTACTATTCTGCTTACCAGGTCCCGCTGGCCCTGATGGACAGCAAGGTTCCAGAGGTTAGTCACCATGCTGTGGTCTTCATGGTCATCAGCTGCCCTTGTCTGCCCTTCCCTGACATTCCTTTGCCCCCATGTGCATGCCTGGGCCCTCCATCCTAAAGACAAAGGGTCACGCAACAGTCTCTGTGCTTCCTCCCGCCTATCTGCCAGCAAGCCAGAGGCACTTTCCCAAGGGAGAGCCATTCCCATATTTCTTGCTTTCCGCAGGTGAGCAAGGCCTTACAGGGATGCCTGGAACCCGGGGCCCACCAGGACCTGCTGGAGACCCAGGAAAGCCAGGTAATGAGGCAGGAAAGGGATGCCACCATCCTCTGCGTGTGTTCAGCCCAGGGGTGTTCCAGTCTGTATGAACACTGGGGATGTGGCAGGTGCACAGACGCTGCATTGTGTGTGCGTGAGCCTTATCCCACTGCCCTCAGCAGCTCAACACAGAATTCTCACCACACGTTGACATTCTGAAAAGAGGCATTAACAGATAAAATAAGCAAAGAGTTTTGGAACAACCGGGCATGTATGCTTTGAAAACAGTAGACTTGAACTCAAGCTCAGTGTCTTGCCTGCCTCCTCTTCTGGGGCTGTACCAGACCTTTACCTACTGATCAGAGAGGAGAGGCTTCTCAGGTCTGTGGGAAGAACAAGTCAAGACCAGATATGGTGACCCAGGAACCCTGACTCCTCGGCTGGTGCTAGGTGCAGTGTAATGGAGGAGGTGATAGCAGCATTTGGCATGGGGGGGGGGGGGGGCGTTTTCTGGATTCCTGGCTCTCCTTATATTCCTGAAGCATCTCTGAACTCAAATGGGCTCAGGACTATGGCCCAATGGAGCATCCGTTCATTTCACAACAAAGCTCACAGAATTGCTTTCTGCCCAGAGATGGGAGGACTCTGGGTCAGACCACTGTGAGGCATATCCTCCTGTAGCCTCTGACCCCTTCACTGCCACACCCACTGGCTCTGCAGGCCAGGTTGTGTTGTGGCTCCATGGAGCAGACCTTAACCTTTCAATTCTTAACCCTATGTCTGCAGGTCTCACAGGACCTCAAGGACCTCAGGGTGAGTTATCCAGTCCCTCCCAGCTGCCATCTCCTGCCAGGCCAGTTACATGAGCTTGTCCTTCCCTCTCCCATTTTAGCCAAACAGGCTCAGGTTCCATCACAGTGAGTGCTGAGAAGCACCATAAGGGAACCCTCCACCCCCACTCCACACCCTGCACAGAACAATGTAGGTGACATTCTGCTATCAGTGATGTCAGATCCTGTTTGCACTCTGCTCTGTCTCTGGTGCAGGAAATCCCAGGAAGGATGCTGCTGGCTAGGAATTCTCTTAGCCAGCAGATGTGGATTCTCCTATGGCATGAAGGGAGTGTGTGCTCCCCTGCGTGCCACAAGTTCCCACGGTTCCCTCTGGGATGGTGGCTTCATTAAAGCCCATCGGTAAAACCTATTTGGGTTTAAGAGATCTTCACCACACCCAGTACCTCACTTTCTCTAGTCAGACAAAGATAGTGAAACCAAGCCCAGGCTATGCAAAGGCTAACAACTGCTGCTACTCTGGACACAGCAAGCCCCACAGCAGTCAACAGGGAGAGGGACAGTTACAGCTTTGTAACCCAGGGTGACAGGAATCCCTCAGAGCTTCTGTCTGCCTCAACCTAACCCTGCTGGGCCTCCATGTCTCAGAGACAGACAGGGTTCTGGGTGAGAGCTCTACTCCCACAAGTGGTCTCAGGCAAGACCTGAGTGAATCCTGCTGCTTCTGTCAGGCAGCCAGTGTGGCCACGATGAGTAGGAGTGTGCTAGCTGGTTACTACCAGAGGGAAGAGAGGAAGGGCAGACATCCAGAACTGTGGGGCCTTAATCATTCTGACTGACTTGTGTTTAATCACATCAGGACTTCCGGGTACCCCTGGCCGACCAGGGACTAAAGGTAAGTGATTTCTCCCAAGAAGGTTTTTTTTTCTTCTTCTTCTCTCTCACCAGCCATTTTTACAGCTGGGAGGGGTTGGCAGGCGGGAGGTCTGCTCTGACCAGAGCCTGGACCAACAGTGGCATCTAGTGGCTCCAAAGGAAGGCTGAGAGGTGGGAGCGCCAAGACCTGAGTCCTCAGGCCCACTTGCTCCAGGTCTTTGTGGCAGGAAGATAAGAAAGGAAGTTTGCTTGCCCTTGTTTGCTTTTGAGATGCCTACATTACCTCTAAAATACTCCTGTCACCAAGGCTCCATTCCCCACTGACCGGAGGCTTTCTGAGACCAGAACCATCCTTGGCCTGATCCTCTACCCTGTCCCAGGTCTGACTGAGGAAAGCAGAGATGCAGAAAGGACTACAGGGGGTCTGACTGGGGCAATGCAATGCCACAGAGTTAACACTCTAGATCAGTCTAGCCCATCAGACCCCAGCCCTGAGCAAACCTAGGAATGCAGAGTGCTCGGGGACACACACTCTTTTCTGTCCTGTGTCCTCACGTTCCTGAGCCTTGGCACTCTGACCATCACAAACTCCCCAAAGTGGGACCCTAGAAAGAAAAGGTTTTAAAAACTATTTTTTCTAATGAGCAGTTGAGCCCAAAAGATCTTTGAGGATAAATGAGTGTAGCTGTAAAATATGACAGCTGAGTTCCTACTTCCCAGGCCAATAGATCTCTGGTGACTTCAGTAAAGCCTCGGGGTTAGGGATGATACCACAGAGTATTCCTTGGAGACCTCAGGCTCTCCTGAAGAAGATGCACTACAGAGTCAGGTTATCAATTGTTAGTGTGTATTCTCACTGAATGTTGTTCTCCTGCCTTGGCCTTAAGCTCCTGCCCAGGGAATGTGAGCAAAGCCCACCCTTTTGCTCTCCCTGAGAGGAAACTAAAGCCACCCGCCACCCTTCCACTGTGGGGCTTAATGTAATTGTTCACACACATTAGAGCCCAGGGAAGGCTCCTGGTCAATTGAGCTTCTTTGTTTAGTTCTGGGAGTAAAGCTCAAGCGTGCTAGGCAGGTTCTCTCTCAGTGAGCCCGGCTCCCAGCTCCAGGATTCATGCCCTCTACTCCTTTGCTGTCCCCAAGCCCATCCACCCATAGATTGTTAGTCAGAGGTGCTGGAGTGGTGGATATGTTTGGGGACATATGAATCCTGCGTCCTCTTCCTGGAAGTCCTTCACTCAGGCATTCATTCTTGTCCCTCAAGACCAACGGCACAGAAGAGCTGCGACCTCCAAATTCCCCAGATTTGCCAATTGCCAAAACCCTTTTTGTGGTGTCCTGTCCTGTCACCCAGGGAATTCACGAATGGGATTGTGACTTTTATTTACCCTTTGATCTTCAGATAATCTCCCCTCCCCCCACCCCCCATCCCCGTGGCCATTACAAGAAGAAAAGATGGGGCAGGGCTGAGGATGAGTCTCAGGTTAGCCCACATTCTGGCCTTGTGGAAGGGCAAATTCCTCCATAGCCTTCCAGGAGACCCCTTCTCTGAGAGATGACTGAGGCTTTGGGCCTTGGGTCTACGCTGAGAGAGAAATGCTCAGTGCAGTGTAGGCTCCCTTCATTACTAAAATCCCATTGGCTTGAGAACAAGAGGACCACAGGTAACCCTCAATTCAACCAGAAACTCTGAAAACGATTCATCAAGCCACTGATTAATCCTCCCATTCCCATTGTCCTCCTCAGGTGAACCTGGAGCTCCCGGCAGAGTCATGACTTCAGGTAGGCAGCCCAGGAGGGTTCCTCCCTCAGTCCTATTTGCCTGTCCTATATGAGCCATCTGCCTCAATGTCATCTGGTGGCAATGCTCAGGGAAAGACGAAGGTGAGCACAGACCACCATGTTGTGGCTCCTTGATCTTAGGTCAGCACAGGGAAAGAAGGCTGTCAGAAGGATGAGAAGCAGAGGCTCCTGTCTTGCTGGTTTGCAGCCTACTGGGGTCCTGGCACCTCTGAAGGTGATGTGTGCTCCATGTTTCTTCTGTTTCCAGAGGGATCATCAACAATCACTGTGCCTGGACCTCCCGGACCTCCTGGTGCCATGGGACCCCCAGGACCTCCAGGGACTCCAGGTCAGTCTGTTCTCTTGTTCTGCCTCCAGTCGGGAGCAGGCTGTGGATATAATGGATTCTAGGCCCATTTGTTCATTCAAATCCTGACACGGAGGGCAGGAGCTATCGAGAGAGAGGAAGCCCATGCTCATAACGGAGGAGCCTGATGCTACTACTCTCAGGACTTGCAGATGAGAAGCTGAGACCCATGGTGGGTAAATTACTTATGTAAGGTCACACAGCTGACAAGAGGCAAGGGAAGTTTCCATCCAGATCGTTCTGTCTTCAGAACCAGAGCAGTTAGAATGAAGGCTCCTGAACTCTTTGTTTCTTAGAAAAATAATACAACAGGTGTCTGGGGCAACCTAAATGCCAGTGCTCCGTGAGGCAGAAGTGCGGTCATGGTTGCAGAACTGTGTAGGAAGGCTCTGAGGAGGTAAAAGAGCCCCACTGTTGTTAAAGAATTGTCACACACACCCATTTTTCCAAAATGCCAGTTATCTTGTCTTATAAGGATTTAAAATATTTATATTCAAATTAAGTACATGATTTATACCCAATGCAAGTGTGCCCCACTCCTATGCATGCATGCTCCAGTGAGTAGTGGATATTTAAGTGACTTTGATGTCCCCAACCAGTAAAGAAAGTGTCAAAAAGAGGTAGCCTTGCCTACCTGTAAGCCTTACAGGACTGACCTCTGGTTGCTAATCTGCTCTGGGAGAATTCCTGTGTCCCCAGGTACCTGCCCTTTCCTCAACTTTGGAGGAGGGGCTGTGGTCTAGCCTTTTCTATAACTGTTTGCAGGTCCAGCTGGCCCTGCTGGTCTCCCAGGACAACAAGGTATGTCTCACTCTGTAAAATCACAGGTCGTGGGCTGAGTGAGGCTGGGGTGGGGTGGGGTGGGGTAGGGGTGGGTTTCAGGTGGGGTTTAAGTCCCTGAATTATAGATAAAGGGGGGAGAGAACAAAATAGCAGGACCTCCTGGACGCTCCACAAAGGGCCTCTCTTCACCACGGACCTTGCAAAGCCTCTACCTTCTCCGATCTCTCCCCATATTTCTGAGAGGGTCAGGGCTCCTCAGCACAGCAAGACTGAGGCTTTGTAGTGTTCTGGTCAAGGTTAAGCAATCCATTTTGATAGGCCTTGGGCTTCAGACAATCAGACTCTGATAATAACATTACTGTCCAGTGATTTGTCCAAGTATCAGGATAACAATGGAAGGCGTTAGTAGCAGCCTTTGTTGCTCTAGCCCTGCTTTCTTCCCCCTTATCTGCCTGTCTTTCCTCCTTCAGCTGGAATGCAGCCTCTCTTCTCTAGGTCCTGCCCTTCCTTGCCACACCCTTCCTCAACTAAGCCCCATCCTGAATCTGGCCCCGCCCCACAGAAATAGTGTGAAACTGCTAACCTTGTCCTCCCCACAGGCCCACGAGGGGAGCCAGGACTTGCTGGTGACTCATTCCTAAACAGTGGCAGCTCCATCTCCGAGATCCTCTCTGCCCGTGAGTGCAAGCACTATCCAGAGCAGGGGTTGCTGGGGAGGGAATGGAGGAGATGGCAGTGTAGGGCCCAGGGCAGCTGCACCAGTGAGTCATTGCAAAGTGTCATGTCAGAATGGCCATGTTCTCTGCTCTGCAGTGGGAGCTGGTAAGAACAGCAGAGAAGGTCAGGTGTGAGAGGCACAAGAACAGAATAGCTGACAGGCTGTGGCCCTGCAGCAGGACCTGGGTCAGATCAGATGTTGGGAGTGAGTGTGACTGGCAGGAGTCATCTCAGCTGCAGGAGGTCTGACTATTGTGACCTCCTGTCCACAAACAACCCAAGAGGGATCCCAGCTGGGTTTCCCACCTGAATGCTTAGGCTGTTGAGCAGAGAAGATGGCAGCCACCCCCAACTGTGTCTTGCTGGGTCTGAGCCATCTCAGCATCCCTATGGTTCGGGTCTCAGTGACCCTGGTATGTGGTGGAAGAAACAGACTGAGAGAGGGTGAAAAGTTACCTAAAGTCGCCAGCTAGATATACAGAAGTGAGGATTGAGCTCTGGTTTGCTGGCACAGAAGTCTAAATTCTTACCCATCACTCCACAAGCCTATACTGTCAGTTGTCAGCCCTGCTGTGCTTCAGAATGGGGGCATCTCAGCAGATGGGGACCTAGCCGTAAGGGTAAAAGACTAGGAACATGGTGAAGAGCCTGGCCACAGCCTTCTCTGTTTCGATTTGCTTCTCTCTACAGAAGGTGTTGACTTACGAGGTCCCCCTGGCCCACCTGGCCCACGAGGGCCACCAGGTAAGAACTCATTGATCTTTGGAAGATGGGGAGTCATGAGGCATGTCATGAGGAAACTCAGACCTCAGGAGTCAATCAGCCCCTTAAGGCTAGCACTTTCTCTTCCTTCTGCAGGGCCTTCCATCCCAGGCCCACCAGGACCCAGAGGCCCACCAGGTGAGGGCTGAACTCCTTGCTAGGAGGGGATAAGGACAGGGAGGTGGGAGACATGGAGACTCAGAGCCCAGGGCGGGCTCTCAGGAAGAGCGTTCCTGACTTGTCCTCTGGCAGGGCTCTTGACTCACCTGTTAGCATGACTGAATCCAGGGCTTCTTTTTTTCCTAGGGGAAGGTGTACCAGGCCCACCTGGCCCACCAGGATCCTTCCTGACTGACTCAGGTAACATTGGGGGCATCCAGTCACACCTATTCCTACCTCAGACCTAGCCTGACTGTGGTCCCACGTAGATCTTCTCTGAGGGGAGAGTGAATACAGAACCCCCCTGCTTCTTGCTGCTTGTGGGGAAAATACGCCAGTCAACCCAACTACACTGGAACCTGGATGGAAGAGAGAGCCAGCTCTGACCTTGGGGAGTAACCGGAGAGGCCTGGTCACTGCACTTGGGGATTTGATGAAGCAGGAAGGATGCAGGCACACAAACAGGGCAACAAAGTTAACAAACAGATGGAGTAAGGAAGAGCAAGCATCTGGGGCCAAAGCTCGTTCCCTGCGGAAGATCCATCCACCCATTCATGCACCCACTCACCCACCCATCATCTGCCTAGTCACCTTTCTGTTTATTTACACGCCCAATCCTTTGACCATGCAGACCTCTGAACACACATCCTTACAGATTCATACACATGGCGGATGTCAGACTGAGCATCTGCTGTGTGCCCGGTTCTGTGCAAGCTGCTGCTTCCTCAGAAACAGCACTTCATGCACACCCCACCATTTCCTTCCTTGCAGAAACCTTCTTCTCTGGCCCTCCAGGTCCACCTGGACCCCCAGGTCCCAAGGGAGACCAAGGTAAGAGCAGTATCTTAAGGTCCCAGAAGCCAGCGTGTTGTGTCCTCTGCTCATCTGCCTGCTGGCCAAAGAATGTGGAGGACACTGGTTAGGCAGGAGCACTTCTTGATCCTCTTACCACGGCCCACGAGCAGCTCAGCAGCCTGCTGCATGGGGTGGGAGCAGGAGAGAGAGGCAGGGTGGTTAGGGACTCTCTGTCAACAGTCACCTGATTGACTGTGTGGAATGAGATGCCCCAGGTTCTGGAGCCCCCATTACCCTCTCACGGTGACCAGTGGAAATCACAGTAGCTACTGGTAGGTGTCCTTGTGCAAGGCCCTCCAGGCTTCAGAGGACATCAGGGTACATCAAACACAACCTGGGGTAGGGGGTGAGGCAGCAAGAGCTGACCCCTAAGAACTCTGAGCTTGTTCAAAGTACATTTGGTGCACACAAGTAGAGCAGAGAGGGACTGTGGATTGCTAAGTATGTACAAGCCTCAGTGCAGCGTGTGTGTGTGTGTGTGTGTGTGTTGTATGTGTGTGTCTGCTCAAAGAGGGATGCAGGCGGAGCAGTTCTGGATCTTAAGAAGCCTCCCCAAAGAGAGATATGGTATCTTTGCAAGCAAGACTGTAGGCATGGAATGACTGTACCCACTAAGGGTGCTGAACTTCGCTCGGGAGCTGCCCGGAGAAGGAGATACACACAACACAGGGTTTCTCGATTTGGATTGCAGGTGATCCTGGTGTCCCAGGTACTCCTGGCATCTCTGGTGGTCTTTCTCATGGTAAGAACTAAAGGAGACCAAGTTCCTCTCCCATCCTCAAGGGAGCCTAATGGAGCTCCTTCCCTTCTCTCCTTGGCTCTGATTTGCATGTTGATTCAGTAGCTCCTCAGAGGGTCCACAGGAGCTACCTTTAAGGAAGCCACAAGCTCATGGGGATGGAAGGAAAGGCACAGGCAAATACAATGTCAGCAGATTGTGCTTGGGGACCAAAGAAGAGAAAGGAGCAGGCCCTGGGAGCTCCTGGGTGGGGGAGGGCAGCTGAGGTGGGGAGCAGAGTGCTGCAGGAAAGGAAGGGGAGGGACATCTATCCTGGGCCAGCCCCCAGCCCTGCCCCCTTGTGTTTGTGCCCCTTCTGCTCACCACTTCCTATTTCCTCTACTGACAAAGCCTCAGACCAGGGAGAGACACAAAGCCCTGGGCTGACCTAGAGTGATGGAGCCAAGTCAGGATCCTTTCTCTTCCCTTCAGGGGCATCGTCGAGTACCATGTACATGCAGGGTCCACCGGGCCCTCCAGGGCCCCCCGGGCCTCCAGGCTCTCTCAGCAGCTCCGGCCAGGACATCCAGCACTACATCGCAGAGTACATGCAGAGTGAGTGCTTCATACCCTGCACCTTGGAAAGGTTGTGGGAGATGGAATTGGGTGGTCAGCTATGTGACACATACACAAATGTGGTCGTGCCCCTCCCATCCCTGTGTATAGGTGATGTGTCAAATGGAAGGCTAACTGGAGTCTTGTCAGTCCATATCCTCACGGACAGTACAGGCCTTAGGTTCAGGCGCTGTGTGGACCAGGCTCTCTCTCCTCCTGCTGTGATCATAGGAAGTCAGATGCTCTTGGCAGCAGGCTTGACTGCTTCATTCCTTGTTGGCAGGTGACAACATCAGGACTTATCTCTCGGGAGTTCAGGGTCCCCCAGGCCCACCAGGTCCCCCGGGGCCTACCATCACCATCACTGGAGAGACTTTCGACTACTCCCAGCTGGCAAGCCAGGTCGTGAGCTACTTACGGTGTAAGTCTGTCACACTTGTGATCTGTTGTCCTTAATGAGTCTCCCTCATTCCCCGAAGCTTATCTCTTAATTCACAGGTTGTTCCACCCTTCTCCTGAATATATAATCTTTGATTCTACACTCATCATCATGGCTGGGCCACAGTGCCCAGCATCAGCAGACACTGGGTCAGACTGGGAACAGAGGCATGATAGGAGCAGGCATGCAAAGCATTTAACCAGCATGAGTCCAAGTATGGGCCCATCTCTGTTCACAAAAAGGGACCCTCAGCTTGGCAGTGTCTAGTAGGAGTCAGGCTAAAGCACATTCTAGACCATGGCTTTCCCTATGAAAAGTCAACATCTATTTCTGGCCTCTTTTGGTCTGACTAGCCTGAAATGCTCCATTTGTTCATTTCACCCAAAGACAGTGACTAGCTGACTTGACCTTTCAGAGTCTGGATGCAGAGGATCTGCTCCAAGACCAAGGGGTTCAGCCAAGGTCTTCCTCCCACAGCGTCAGGCTACGGTGTTGGCTTGTCCTCTGCCTCCTCCTCAGAAGATATCTTGGCCATGCTTCGACGTGAGTATCCCACAGCGGGCAAAGAGTAGAGCATCTCCGCTCTTTCCTGTCCTCACTTGGAGGGCACGTGTGTCCCTGGGTGAACTCTGTAAGGGCAGCAAGCAAGAGGAAGTCCTCTGAGACAAGGAGCTGCTCACTCACTGTTCTGCCTTGTGTGCTGAGTCACAAATGCATCCAAAATAAGAGAGGGAATCTCCCAGCTTCCCCCCCCCCCCCAGGCCTCTAGAGGCAGGCTGACTTCCCCTGACCAGTGTGTGCTCACCAAGAACCAGGAACTCCCAGCTGTTACTGGGAACCAGGCTGGGCAGGTAGACCCAACTGGGCTTCTAGGTTGATCCATAAGGCATCCTCTCCTTTCTAGGGAATGATGTGTGGCAGTACCTACGTCAGCACCTGGTGGGTCCTCCTGGTCCCCCAGGGCCACCTGGAGTCAGTGGAGATGGGTCCCTCCTGTCTTTGGACTATGGAGAGCTGAGCAGACACATTCTCAACTATATGTCAAGTGAGTGATCAGGAGGGCACGGAGTAAGGACAAGGGCATCCAATCCCACTGAGATGGCCCTACTGGCCACCTCCACCCCTGCCCACTAGCTGTGCTGACCCCTCCAGAGACAGCAGCCTCCAGAGCTGCTCAGAGAAAGAGCAAGCCTTGAGAGCATAGCAAAGAAGCCCAAAGGAGCACACAGAAATAGGCATGCACAGGCGGGCGCTCCAGACCCAGCAGCTGGCAGTGGACCTGTACTCTGCTCAGTGCCCTCTCCATTGGGTGCCACTGCCCACACTACGTCTGCATCTTGCTCCTTTCTACCTACCTCCCTACCACCGGTTTTTTTCCCCCTTTTCCAAATCACTGCCCTCCTCTCTGACCAACCATTTATATCCGTCCTCCCCTGTCCCACTTGAGTCTCCAACTACTTAGGACCTTGTTCCTCAGGTTCTGGGATCAGCTTTGGGCATCCTGGCCCACCAGGCCCCCCTGGCCTGCCAGGGACATCCTATGAGGAGCTACTGACCATGCTCCGAGGTAAGGCCAAGCAGGAACATCCACCAAAAGGTCTGGGATGAAACCTTGGCTCAGGCTGTGACTGACCACTGCCATTGATGTCCCAGGGTCTGACTACAGAGACATCATTGGACCTCCAGGGCCCCCAGGGCCCCCAGGGCTGCCAGGAGGTGCATGGTCCAGCATCAGTGTGGAGGATCTCTCATCATACTTGCACAGTAGGACACTAGAGAGCAGAAGAGAAGGGCAGAGGGCTGCAGCCTGACTTTGAGGGCATCCCCAGTCCTCTCCAGGGCTGCCATGGAGAACTGAAATCAATGTACTGTTCCCCAATGGAGCATGCGCCAGGAGGGCCCTCAAGCCCTGGATGGGGCCACATGGCTGTGAGGAGCTTTGGCAGGGGAAGAAATGGGAAGAAACAAAGCTCCTAACTGGGGCCCTTGCAGAGCTCATGAGCCTCGTGATCAGTCCCCTAGCAAGGACAATAATGTAATACCTTGCATTATGTTCTAACGCCTGGTGATGAAGGTCTAGGACACAGGATGTGGGGTGGGGGGGTAGAAGCGCCCCCTTGGAAGCAGCCATTCCCAGATGATGCCTGAAAGGGACCACCTAAGCCTCACCCACTCACCTCTACTCCACCAGTCACGCCCCATCTCTTGTACCCAACCCATGGGGGGCCCATAGTAGGCCAAGGCCAGGCTGAGAATCTAGCCTTTTCTACCCAGGATCCTGACCTTCCTCTTTCCCTCCCCTCTCACACAGCTGCTGGTGTGTCCTCCATCCCAGGCCCTCCAGGCCCCCCAGGCCCCCCAGGTCCTCGAGGGCCTCCAGGTGTCTCAGGAGCTCTGTCCACCTATGCAGCTGAAAACAGTGACAACTTCCGCAGTGAGCTGATTAGCTACCTCACAAGTAGGTACCTTGATGCTGGTCTCCTGTGCCTTTCCCCTAGACCTTCACCACTCCTATGCAGGAGGCACAAGACGGTCAGCAGCCCGGACAAACCAGTCTCTTTGCTCAACAGCATTCTTTTGTACATGTACAAGGGCCTCAAAGTTCACTCTAAGGATGTTAAACTCCAGAGACCCCTAGGTCTCAACTCTTTTTGTCCACCACAGTCTGAGGTGATGCATCTTCCTACCCGACAGGTCCTGATGTCCGCAGCTTCATCGTCGGCCCACCAGGCCCTCCAGGGCCACAGGGACCACCTGGAGATGGTCACTTAAGGGAGAACTACAACTGGGGTAGCAGCTCCTCAGTCAGAAGGGGCACTTCCTACAGCTCTTCCATGGGCATAGGGGGGACCAATGGAGGCACCCTGGGCGAAGGTGGAACCTTTGGTGCAGGAGATGGGGGCCCCTATGGTACTGACATCGGCCCAGGTGGAGGCTATGGGGCAGCTGCAGGTGGTGGTATATATGACACCAACGGTGAATCGTTCCGGGCTGGCCTCACTGGAGACCTAGATTACAACAAGCTGGCAGTGCGGGTGTCGGAGAGCATGCAGCGTAAGTCAGAATCTGTGGACCTCGGAGGGGGGAGGGGGTGTGTGTGCCCCTCAGCATCTAAGCTTCGCAGATTGGCCCTCATTTTTTATGTACTTGGACTGTGAGGCTAGCAGCTCTGGAATCAGACGGGTGGGAACTGAAAGAGAGGAGACCCCATTCTAATGCTATACCATCTCAGTGCAAGGGGCCCTGGTACTGACTGACACCTGAGCTATGGAGAACAGGGCACACAGCAAAGGGCTCGGTACTTTGCTCAGAACAAGTCTGACATGAGTGGTTTTTTGAGGAAGTTGTTAGCCAAGAGGTCCTTTGTCCCCTTAGCTATCAGCATGTTGTGTAGTCCAAATGTCCCCTAGGACTATCACAATAGGTCAGACCAGTCTGATGAACAGAGAAAGGAAGCTGCAGGGCTTTTTCCCAGGGCAGCTTCATCTAGTTTAGCTGCTTTGAGTGAGGTACTGTGAGGATGCTACCCTTCTGCTGACGACAGTGACTGTTTCCTGCTTCCTACACCGGCACCCTGGTATTCTGCAGGTCAGGGTCTGCTACAAGGGATGGCCTACACTGTCCAGGGCCCACCAGGGCCCCAAGGCCCTCCTGGCATCAGCAGAGTCTTCTCTGCCTACAGCAACGTGACACAAGACCTCATGGACTTCTTCCGAAGTAAGCATCTCTATTGCTTTCCCAGTGCTAGCCTGCTGTTTAGTCTCACATGGGGCCTGCCGTACAAATACCAACTTGACAATCTCCCCGTAGCTGAGATGTCAAAACCGGAGAAGCCTAGTTCTCGTTCCTTGTACAAGTCCAGATGCCACCACTACCTGTGTTACTGGGAACAAACCCTTCACCTCCTAAGTCTCAGGCAAACTCTAAGGCTAGACTCTTTCCTTCCTTGCAGCATATGGCACTATCCCAGGACCACCTGGGCAGAAGGGAGATGTGGGAACCCCAGGACCTAAAGGTGAGTGACAGCAGGGATCACAGGATCAGTTGTTAGCAACCTCTTACTGAGGAGTACTTTTGCCTGTGCCACGCCTTCGGCTCTGTACGCAGACACTAGTGTCATACCCTCTCTGTTTTTCTAGGTGACAGGGGCCCTGCTGGACCACGAGGTCCTCCAGGGCCCCCGGGCCCCCGAGGGAACAAAGGAGAGAAAGGAGACAAAGGTAAGCACCAGTGTGTGGCTTCTGAGGTTCTGGGGTTCAGTAGGGAAGAGGTCATTTGATTCTGGGCTAGCCTGAGAAAGTCAAGCAAAAACTAATGCAGAAAATGGTGTTGCACAGCTGGGGGAAAGGGAAGACCAGAGCTTCTACAGAGTGAGAACGAATCTGGTGACAAAATAGGGAGATAACTTGAAAGCGGGAAAAAAGTTCGTTTTACCAAGGAATAATCTTCCAGGTCACCTTTTAGCAGTCGTTGTTGGCGTCACTGCTCCTACTAAGGCCATGAGGTATCTAAGCCCTGCTCATCTTTGGACTTTCAGGTGACCAAGTCTATACTGGGAGGAGGAAGAGGAGTATTGCTGTCAAGCCATAAGCTGCACTTGGCAGAGCCACCACGTTCCTGGACCAGTTCTTGGGCACCTATGTCCAAAGGTCCCCATCCTGCTGAGACCAAGTCGCCCAGCGACACTTGTTTTAATCTGAACAAAATATATACGTACAGGAAATTCAAAGACACACAATCTGAAACAGCTCCATTGGTTGGGTGGGCCTTTGGAAAAGCTGCAATGTTTAATATGAGACGTAACTTCTCTGCTACACAGATCTGAGCTCCCTGCATCTTTAGCACTTAGCTCAGGCCCCTGCCAGGCCTCACGAGCCAGTTACATAACTGTTGGCTGGGGGATCTTGGAGCTTTGCCTAAAAAGTAAGCCCAGAAAATGGAAAATGGGAATGGGGGCCGTCTTTGTAGGTGACGTGCGATGGGTTATGGTCTGAAGGCTGCTGTCAGCTCCTTCCTCCCCTGTTCACTCTGCATTCTCCAGTCACAGAAGTGACTCTTGTAACTGAAGAAACTCAGAAGTTCACTTCCTCAGAGGAGGTGACATTTCTGACAGTTACCATGGTACAGATGCCAATCACCTTCCCACTGGCTTACAAAGCTTGACTGGCAGTAGCTATGGCCTGTGTCCACAGGTACATGCCGGAAGTAACAATTATGACACCACACTAGACCACGGCAGACAGGCAAGAGGGGCAGTGGGCAAGGAAGGGAGAAAAGAGGGAATATAGAGCTCCCGATGCTGGGGAGACACCCCCATTGTGCACTTAGGGAATAGCATATAAGACAGGGTATGGCTGGCTTTTAAGCACTTTTCACTGTCTAAAAACATTTGTATGTAATCTGTAAGATGAAAAATCATTTCAATTGTAAAATTTTCAATTAAAGTTTTTTTTTCTTTTTTTAAAAGTACGTTTAATCATGTGAGTAATCAAGTTAGTTTAGAAAAGAACCTGGGTTAAATGGGTCTGATTCTAACACTGTTTATCACAAACAAGAGATGCCTGGTTGTAGTTTAGACCCAGCCTTTGGCATTTGATCACTGAGATCTCTAAAGGCAGACTTTTAAAGGCTACTACCTCAACTGAACACACCAGGCAAAGCACTTTGTCTTCTCTAAGTTCCTTGAAATCTATACACATACACAACAAATTAGCAAGCTTCTTTGCAATTAATGTATGACTGGAAGATGTCTGTCTACTAAGGGAAATATACCCGTGTAAACAGGAGAGTCTGCACTTGTTACAAACCGTGACTCTCCATTGAATAAGCATGGATTAACGTAAACCCACTTCCATACCTCTGCTCTTCCAAGATTGGATTTACTTTCCTATGCTCTCTTCCTGAGTTCCTCACATATCACCCTAGAGAAAATACACAATTTAGATCCACTCCCACAAGCAGCTGCGAGCAGCACCAATGCATGAGCCAAGCATCGGAATGCTGCATGGTCTTTTGGCTGTTATATCCCGATGGCTGCCCAAGGGAACCAGTGTGAGAATATTTGCAAATGAATTCATATGGACTTCACAATTTCAGATAACTTGCTTCACCACCCACAGGAAAAAGAACCCGCTGTGTTCAATAATAAATCCAATGCATCTTTTAATTTTTAAAGAATTATCAATTTCATAATGAAAACCCCGTGAAACCGTACTTTTTACTTTGGAGCTCAATGTTACTTATTAATAATGATTTCTATCTTGATTAATCGGGCCTAGGCAACGTTCCCTTGTTACTAGACTTTTCAAAGACATCATCTACATGTCTTCATAGAGTTGTACACCCAGAGGAAATGGGAGGAAAGTCCAACTGTGCTACCTTCTCCAGACAAAATCCAAGAGGATAACAGACACGAGCCATGCATGTCTTCAGCTGGAGAGCAGTGGATCTGAGCTTCTTTGTTTCACTGGGAGTGTGGGGAGTGATCGGGAATGAGCTCAATAACACAGAATGCTCTGAGATTAGAAAATGACATCAGTAGCTCCCTCCAGCAAAGCTGAGCAAGGCAGCCGTGTCTACTACATGGCAATGACAGTTAACAGGAGGGTTGTGTTTTTTAAGCATATGATTTTTCATTGATTTGAAGCAAATAATCTATCCCAGGGAGAAGAAAAGGAAATAAAAGCACATATACAACTACATGCCAACATAAACATTTTAAACATATCCCAAAGGAGATGTTGAAAGGTACTTACCAGCAAGGTAAAAGTTACATTTGTCAGTAATGGGGGGGGGGGGGAATGATATATCACAGGTAGCTAGGATCAATGATAAACATGGAAGGTCAGAAGACAAGGAAGAAGAAATGTTTAAAAATATAACTAGAACCAAACCGAGGGGGGGGGTCTGCAAAGTGTCTCAGGCAGGACAATCTCATTTTTAAGATTTTTAATTAGAAAAAAAATGATTCCCAAAAATAGATTAAGAAATAGCTTTATTGTTTGACAATCCCATGATTGGAAAGGCATGTTTTTGATCCCAAATAGACAAGAAGTATAATGTAAAACAAAATTCTCTTTGAAAACTTAGCTTGTGAACTTAGTATACTGCAAAGAATCACATTTTTAAGCTGCAGCCAACATTTGAAACTGGTAAAACACTCTACTCCAAGCTTTGTAGCAGAAATTTTAAAGCGTTATTTAAACCACGTCAGCCAAAGAACAGCACGGCAGAGACATCAACTATTGCCGCTGACTGAAGAGAAGCATTAAAAATCACCACCCCGAGTCCTGCACCATCGTCTCCCAGAGAGGACCGGAAGGCTATCAGAGAGCCGACGCTCTCTTCTTCCACTGCAGTTCAAGGTATTGTATTCTGCAATGTTTCTAGCTATTAATTTGGCCGAATTTGGCTTCTTAGAAAAGAGTCTGTCATTTAATAAGCACAGTGTAGAGTGGGGGAGAGGATGAAGGAATGAGGGACCTGGAAGAGCACAAAAAACAATCACTTCGGAGACTTGCTGATGCTCAAGAAATCAGAGAGCCTCCATGAGGGTCTCATATGCCTGAGAGCATGTGCTTGAGAAAACACTGCATTAGAGGTAGCTCTGGTTCTGCTTCCTACTTAGTTACAACTTGCCATGTCCTGCCATGTGAGAAGCTTCCAATGTTCTCAGCAATCTAAAAACACTCCAAATGTCGTCCTGACGCACAGAAAAGGGTACGAAAGAGCTTAACATGACTCCACCTAAAACAACAGCTAATTCAGCAACCCACAGCCTGGGCCTCAACAGGGTTAGGGAGGAAGCCCTATACTAGGGCTCTAGGAGCTGGACCTGCAGAGGTGGGCAGGAGGCATGGCGTGTCACAGCATGCAGGGAATAGGGAGGGGACTGTTGACAATTTCCTTTATGCACTGCACGGCACAGTCTGCCACAGCAACCGAGAGACCTAATCAGGAATGGACTCACTGTATGAAGGGATACGTTTGCCCCTCAGCCCCTTCCCACCTATACGTCATGCAGGAAAGAACAATCACTATTATCTACTTGGTGTAAGGCCTTAGAAGGAGTAGGCAGAAACAGCACGTTCTGTTACAAACACTTCCTATGCATAGCCTGACGTGCTGAGCTGAGTGTGCTCCACTACAGTCCCTGAACACACAGGAAGGCAGCCATGCTTGAAAGGAAGCTCCAAGCAGAGCAAGGAATCTAGGGGCAGGCTGCAGGGAGACACCCTTTCCTCCCTCTCAGATACAATGCTCTAAATGTCAAGGAACAGGAAGGGCAGGTATTCAAATCAAATCATGTCTGAATTACCTGAATAAAACTGAAAAGAAAATCTACTGACTGAAGGACTGATTTGTAAAAATTCAAAGGAGAAAGTGGTATGAGAGCCTTCCTCCCCTCTCCCTCTTCAAATAAATCATTACATACACTGGGCAACATAACACCATCTTTTATCATAACAATATAAACAATTTCCATCATCATCCTGAATATTACTTTATAAAGATATATATTTAAAGGCTTTCAAACAGTTTTCAACCCAGCATCTGAAAATAAAGCATTAAGAGTTCTGTATATAGTAGCACATTCATGTGATAAGTGTATGAATTTACAACCATACATTATATATATGTGTGTGTATATATATATATATATATATATATTTATATAAAAACCAAAATTGGCTGAAAGTTAAGGCTACCTACAATGTTGTCCAGAAAAATTATGCTTGTCAAAATAACTGTAAAATTAAAATTACACATGCGTTTTTAAACCATTTAAACCAAATCGAGCTCAGCATCCAAAGTTTCAAATGAACTGCAAGAAAGCACTACAGACATCTACAGTTTCTTCCATGAACTGCTGTTCTCACATTACACTGAGATTTCTACTTTTCACCAACCTCAAAATATAACTAAATACTGGTAACAATTTGGTACCCAGCACTCTTAGAAGAGAGCAGGTTGCCAATGGCAGGCAGCAAGCATCATTCACAAATGTCACAAATGTGCTGTTTATAACACTGTCGACCTGACATGTGGCTGAGATTCTGAACTTCAAAAGGAATTAAGAGTGAACATTTCATCAACAATCACATGTCCCAGCAACCGCATGATAAAGACTTCAGGCTTTTCCTACTCAAAGTAATTAATTTAAACATGGAACAAAATAAAACCACAATGCACTTAAATAGCCTCATTGGAAACAACCCAGTGTCACTTTGGGTGTGTGCCTCATATGAATGAAAATCCTTTGTGGGCAAGCACTAGCTTCAGAACTGTAGCCGTGACTGAAGCTCAGTGCTCAGAGCAGGCTAAGCTCTCAGTGATGGACAGAACTTGCTGAGCTGTAGGTTATCACTCAGAGAGTAAGGGGGAGAGATCAGTCAACTCACATTTTAAAGCTAGTTCTTCCATCTTTCCAAACTTTGTACAACATTTGTTTTAGGGTGTAATTTTCTACTGAATGGTAATATAAGCAAGTTTTTAAAACAGTGATGTTCAGTGGGAAGGGTACTTTGTTCCTGTTGACCAAAAGGAAAACCCCATTTTACATATGTTTAAAATTTAGTGTTTTAGGCACTATCTTAATAAAATTAGCACCTTTATAATTAGCTTCTACCCACATAGGCTAATGTTTGTGACAAATTGCTGAAATAATTTTCCTCTTTTAAAAGATTTTGATCCTGTTTAGTGATAAAAATATATTTATGTACTGAATCAACAACATATTTCTGTAACTCATGGCTTTTTTAAAGTAAGAGTTGGTTTACCAAAAGAAAAGTATTCCAATTCTACAGCAGAATCCTAGCTATAGAATTTAGCATCATTGAGAAATCTGTTAAAACAATGTTTATTAACACTTAGTGATGTAACAGATATATTTTCCAAATAACTTTAAACATTATGTCTCTGGCAGTTTTCCATAAGAGTGTCTAAAGAATACAATATTTAAGGTCAATATACAAAATCACCTTAGGGAATTACTGCAAGATGCTACGCTGCCAACATGGCCTAGCATCTATCTTAGTTCGTTTGCCCTTCATCTTTGTTTAACAGTAAAATCCAAGAAAGAAATTTTTAAAACCACCAAGAAGATGAGACAGGCGATTGTCTTTGTAGTTATATGCACTGTGGGAGACGGAGAGAACACAATGATGTACTTAGAAGCCAAGTCCAGATGACGACGCTGGCTGTTGCTACGACCCAGTGGAATGTAATGTGGGAATAGGGTAGAATTTAGAGATCCGGCTCTGCGCTGATGGATTAAGACATTCGGACTCCCCAGTCATTTTAAAGAACACTTCCTGTTCCTGCAGTTTCCTGGCAAACTCTTCTTCCAGGGTCTTAAGAGGGAAAAGACAAACAATTATGCACTGTTTTACATCGGACATAGGATTTAGTCTCACAACCAAGATTAAACCATTGTCCAGGGTCTGGAGAAATGACTCAGTGTCTCTTGCAAGGACCAGTTCAGTTCCTAGGTACCTACACTGGGTGGCTCACAACTGCCTGTAACTCCAGCTCCAGAGATCTGATGGTCTCCAGAGGCACCTGCACTCACATGCACAAACCACACCCAGATATGAATATACATGCATAACTTTTTAATCTTAAAATAACCGAAAATGAAAACAGAAACAAAAACAAACTTCTAGTCCCAAACATTTTGCAACAGCCCAGGTTCAAGAATCAGATCAGTTCTCTGCTACAGAAGAGGGGCCCTACCTAACTTATCTTGTTGGCATGTCGTGTGAGCATCACATGTAAGCACGCAGCCCGTGATGCCTTTTAGTGTCACCTGCTCTCGTGTCAGTTACTGACACGCATGTCTTTCTTCAACACTGAACTGCAAGCTGCATAAACTGAAGGTCTGAACTATGTTCATCTTACGTCCCCCAGTACACAGACTTCTGAGTGGAGCTTAGGTCATAAGAGCAGAGCCCTCCAAATGGGACCACTATTCTTTAAAGGGGGAGGCAGAGTGCTCTTCTCTGAAAAAGGTAGCCCTCACCAAAACATGGCCATGCCAGAATTCCAGACATGGACTTCTCAAGCCTTCATCTTATAATATTTTGTAATAGCGAACTGAATGAATGGTATCAGTGACTGCAAATAAGCCATTTAAGGAAAAGTGCTATTATTTAGGTTGAAACAAAGTACAAGAAGGTTCCCCAGAAGAGGGAGAGCATGGGCTTGGCCATGAAGCAATGGTTAGAACTCGTAGGCAGGACAGAGAACATATGCCAGACAAGACAAGCAGGACAAGTAACAAACACAGGCGTTGTAGAAGAACAGACTGTGCGTGCTGCAGCACACTGGGTAAAAAAGCTTACAGCTCACTGTGTCACTGCGAAGGCTTCAAAGTCACACGAAGGAACCCAAGATTTTTTTTTTTTTTTTTGGTTTTTCAAGACAGGGTTTCTCTGTGTAGCCCTGGCTGTCCTGGAACTCACTCTGTAGACCAGGCTGGCCTCGAACTTGGAACTCAAGATTTATCAACACCTCTTCAGTTGTTCATGAGGATAAGTACTCTGGTGACAGCAGGCAAATAAAAGTAAGGAGAGGAACTAAGGGCAGAACCCATGAGGACATGGCTGAGCAAGTGCAGCAACAGAAGAGAGAGTGCAGATTGGAAAGGAGTCACAGTTAAGATCTTGCTGAATGCTGAGTGCTACAGATTTCTAACCTGTGTGAGCCAGGTTTCTAATCTGGCTGTCACTTATGAGAGAGATCCTGGAAACCACATTTCCTGTTGGTAAGGCTACAGCAGGGAGGAAAGGTGAGATGAACACTGAGCTCAATCCATGTCTACTGAACTTACATTCTTTTATCAGCTTCAACAGGTGTGCACCAATCACTTAGAATGTGCCAAGAACTCTAATAGCAAGAGCCAGATCAGTGAACAGAGATAAACTCTGTTTCAAAGGGGCTTATATTCTCATGGAATACAACAGTAGAGAAACAGATCTGGTGACAAAGAATGGCAAAGAATATAATGGCAAACCAAATAATTAATCCAGGACACAGAAAGCTGAGGTGGGAATCAAATGGTAAGGACCTCACACACAGCAGGAAGGAGACCGGAAAGACTGGGCACCTAGAAGACAACGAAATGAGAGTCCAGACTGATAACAAATTCAGTCGGCTGGGAGCAGTGGGCACACCTGCATCTCAGTACTGCCGAGCCTAAGGCAAGGGAATTGAAAGTTTGAGGCCAGCATGGGACACAAGCAAACCCTGGCTCAAAACAGTAATAATAATAGCACCAATGAACAGTCATGGCAACAGAAAGCATCTGTGGCCTCAAGTCCTGAGACACTGCTATATACACATCACCCTTCAACTGTGTTTCCTCATGTAACTAAGGATTACCAAGTGGTACCTGTCTGAACAGTGAGCACCAGGACAGGCAAGCACCTCAACTGAGCACATCCCCAGCCCTTAACTTTGTTAATAACCCTGATTAGGAGACAGTATCATCCTCATACATATAGGGAAAATTGAGCCTACAAATAAGTATTAAGTGTCAAAATTATACAGAATAAGCAGTGAGAAGCCATACCTACAGGTCTTTGTGATTTTACGCTCTCGATCAATACATACTAATTCTTAAAAGTTCAAAGATGTTGTCTCCTATACAATCTATGTCAGTTTTGAACTGTGGTTAAAACAAACCCTGACACCTCTAGAAAATCTCTGGCACATAGTAAAAGCTAAGTACACATTTACATGGGTGAAGAGTCCCTGAGATGTACACCAGGCTGGAGGCCCATAAGACAATCAAGGCTGATGTCACAAAGATGTGAACTCTAGAGAGACAGCCAGACACAGTGGTTAGCCAGTGCAGTCAGGCCAGCAGGGGAGGTTGTAACAAACAAGGGAAAAGGAGGGAAAGGGGAAACAAGCCATTCTTCTGTCTCATATCTTAAATGTTGTTCCAGGAGCATGTTACCATGGCTCCAGCTGACACCTGCAGACTGTGGTCCCTGCTTTCTCCTCCCTGATGCCTAAGACCCTGGACTGCCTGCAAGGAAAACTATTTGTAATTTTCCACACACAATAATATTTTTGCTCATTCTATTTGTCCACTCGTCTCATTCCTTTCCAGCCTACCCATCTGCCTCACAAGTTCTCACTCATGCTTCATACCTCACCCAACTTCTACCTCTTCAGCCTCCTCACAGATGTCAGTACCCCTCCTGTGCTCACCAGCTCTGTTCCCCAGCATCCTGTTCTAACCTACCCCTCAACAACGATCCCAACTTGCACTCACTGCTCATGAGATCCTGAACTTTGGAAACAGTGATGCTGTCTTTTCATCTCTGTATCCATCCTCGCCACTGTGCCTGATACAAAGAAGTGAAGAACCAATAACAGACAGGCAATGCATGGACCAAACATAGCAGTGTACCACAGCTTTTAAAGTTACCTTTTTCCTGGGCCTCAGCTTCTCTCTCCACTCCTTTAGCTCTTGGCTGTGTTCCTCATCTAACTCCTTCAGCTTCTGAGTCTCATGTTCAACCAACAGGTGGCATTTTTCATTCTGAAAATAAAGTTGGTATTAAATTTTTTTCAGATCAATTTTTTTCTCCCTGAGAAAGGATTTCTCTGTATAGCCTGCCTCTGCCTCCCAAGTTCTGGGAGCACTTTTTAACAGATACAATTTTCTTTCAAAGTTGCAAATTATTTGCTAAACATCATGCTATTGTGGAAGTTCAGATTCTCCTTTAAAAACTCAGTGCCAAACAAAACAGTCTGGTTTACAGGTGTATAAATACCTTCATTATTTTTAAAACTTTTATATCTCCTTGCAAAAATACTAAATATCATATAAAGCTGTTAACATAACATATAAAAAGGATTTAGGTAGAAACACTTTAGGCCTTTGCTTTTCTAGTTGGAAAAAGATTTGGAATTGGTAAGTATTCTACTCCAGTAAATTAACCAATACACAGAGTATCAAAATTACCTCTTTCTCTCTGGAGGTGTAAGCATTCTGGGCACTCACTACATGGACTATGTATGCACACAATATGAACTCCAAAACTAGTCCTAAGTCTAAATCACTACGTCACTACTGAACAAAGATTTCCAAATGTTTACCTTTTTTTTTTTTTACAAAAACAAAAAACAGCCATATACTTTTAAATGGGAAAAAAAATAAATTCAGAATCTTAAACATGCCATCACTTAATACTAGAAGGCATATTTAACAACACTTCCAAAGACTATTTCTCGGGTTTTAATTTAGCATCACTGTTTACATTCATCTTAGTTATATGAAATAAAAACAAGGGTCTGTGGCACTGCACACTCTCCTTGTGGGTATATACAGGCAACACAAGCTCTCGATTCTAGCCCTTTCGTAAGCAACATGTTCCAACTTTGGTTAGTTCTTATTTTCCCCACATTAGCCATCAATAGCCACATGAGCGCCGGCCCGCCCAGCCCCCAAAAGGGCTGCCATCAGGCTCCTGGACCTAACCTGCAGCTGGTGCAGTTCTCGGACATTGGCTTCACACTGCAACTGAAGATCCCGCATTTGGCTCTCATGTTTTTGATGCTGAGCCATTCTCTCATTTTTCTGTCTCTTTTCTTCTTGTGCAGCAAACTATAAATAAGAAAAACAAAACCAATAATTTAGTTAGGAAGCAGTTAGTTAGGAATCTCTACATATTCTAGAGCGACACTATAAGGAATTTAACAAAGCCTGAAATACAGAACACGAAAGCTGTGCACTACTCTGTAACTCAAGCCTGTAGCCTGTGTGAGAGGTACAGGGAGAGGGACAGCCTTCTGACTCCAAGCCTCTGTGTCCAACTGCTTAATGACCTCCAGCAGCAGAAGGTCATCTGTGGCTGTTCCAAGTGTCACAGGGCAGACATGTTTCTGACTGCAAAAAGCTGTACAAGTTATCTCATCCCTATGCTCTGAGATTTGTCATGAGAGAACACGTCTTGCCTTCTATGGTCCCAAATAGGGAAGACTAGTTGGTACACAACATCTACCCTGCCCCATCCCAGAAAGTTAAAATAAAAATCCCAAGGTGAAAATAAATGTCTAAACCCAATTATGAGGTACTTTTAAAGGTCATTCAAATGTGTTAAACCCTGAAAAAGAAAAGCATCTGTTTAAATACCTGTTTAATTTTTTCACGGTCCTGGTCTGGTGTGGCTGTTGAGTTAATCCTCAAACTTTTTTTAAACATGGCCATTCGCGTCTTGGCTTCACTCCTTTGAATCTTGGGCAGTCTGGCTCGTTCCTGAGTCTGTCTGTTTTTCAGTTCTTCAATAAGTCGTTGATTATAACGTTGCATTTGCTCTGTTTCCTGAGAAGGATTTAAGCAGATGTAAACCGTGCAGCACTGACTCAACCCTTAGAACCCACACGCATGTTCTAAGACAGCATTTGTTACTGTCACCCTCCTCGCTGCACAATGAGCAACAAAATCGTAGCCAAAGATAACTTATAAGAAAAGTTACTAGATGACAGCACTGCTACAGCAAAACTTTTTCCCAATTTCAGGAAAGACATGTGTGGTGGTTTGAATATGCTTGGCCCAGGGAGTGGTACTATCAGGAGTCGTGGCCTTGCTGGAGTAGGAGTGTCACTGTGGCCATGAGCTGCCTGGAAGTCGGACTTCCCCTAGCTGCCCCTGGAACAAGAGGTAGAACTCTAACCTCTGACCCTGTGAGCCGGCCCCAATTAAATGTTGTCCTTATAAGAGCTGCCTTGACCATGGAGTCTGTTCACAGCAGGAAAGCCCTAACTAAGACAACATGTTAAGATACTTGAATCACAGCTGGAATCAGACAGATACACAATGAAGATTGCAATTTATAAGGTCATTGAACCATTACATAATCAACAAAAGAGTTATCAAAATAAAGCCTAATCAATTACTCAAAACTCAATGGAATTTAGGGTAAAAGATAGAAATAAAGCCAAGAATCCATCCTCTAAAAAATTAAACTTCACAATGAAATAACTTTTAAAGTAAAATGCACGAAGAAGCATTTCGTTCACCTTCTCGTGGCGTTTAAGCAGCTGATGTCTCTGCATGAAATACTGATCTTTAAGCTGCTGTTTAAGCAACTGGTGCTTTTCTTGTAAATGTCGCTCTTCAAGCTCCCAAATCGCAGCTTCTCGAGCTACAAGGAAGCAGTTTTCAAAATGTTACTCACTTCTTTTAACTAATGTCCAACACTCATCATTTTAGTATTTAAAGTATTTTATATATACTAACTTATATGCACAAACTGATATTCTAAGGTATAAAGAAAATATTATCAATATAAAATTGCATTTATTATCACTTTTTATTTTGTTTTAATGTCTTAAACTAAGAATATCCTACCAAGAATGCCAAAATCCCACCTTAAAAAGAAAGAAAAACTAATCTGTTAGAAGGAATAAGGACTTAAAATTCTACTCTATCATCTCCTCATTTTATATACACACACACATGCTTACATCAGTAATTATAAGGCACAGTGAGTATATAAAATTATTCAACAGGACAGCCAGGGCTACACAGAGAAACCCTGTCTCGGAAAAAAAAAAAAAAGAAAATTATTCAAATAGATTTCTAGGATTATTCAGAAGAAAATATTTTTTGTTGGGTTGTTTGCTTTTTTGTTTGTTTCTTTGTTTGTTTGGAGGGGGTTTGTTTTTGAAGTGCTGAGATGAGCCAGGCCCTTAAATTCAGGGCACCATGTATACACTAAGTCCATATGCTCCCACTGAGCTACATCTCAGTCCATGTTTTAAGAATACATTTATAGACATTTCTACTCTATTTCATGAGGACCTCTGTCCTGGCTGGTTTTGTGTTAACTTGACACAAGCTGGAGTTATCACAGAGAAAGGAGCTTCAGTTGAGAAAACGCCTCCATGAGATCCAGCAGTAAGGCATTTTCTCAATTAGTGATCAATGGGGGAGGGCCCCTTGTGAGTGGTGCCATCCCTGGGCTGGTAGTCTTGGGTTCTATAAGAAAGCAGGCTGAGCAAGCCAGGGGAAGAAAGCAAGCCAGTAAGTTACATCCCTCCATGGCCTCTGCATCAGCTCCTGATCCCTGACCTGCTTGAGTTCCAATCCTGACTTCCTCTGGTGATGAACAGCAACATGGAAGTGTAAGCTGAATAAACCCTTTCTTCTCCAACTTGCTTCTTGGTCATGATGTTTGTGCAGGAACAGAAACCCTGACTAAGACAAATTGGTACCAGGAGTGGGGTATTCCTATGACAATCTGACCATGTTTTGGGGAGGACTGTGGAAGGACTTTGGAACTTTGGGCTAGAAGAGCCATTCAGTGTTAAGAGCTCTGTGGGATATTGTGTAGAAGCTTGGAAGATAATGTTGAGAACAGTGCAGAAGATGGAGGCCTGGCTTGTGAAATTTCAGAGGGAAGATTAAAGACTCTTATCAGGGCTGTTGCTATTTTGATTTTGAGGATTCTGTGGTTTTGGTTAGCTGGGGCTGAAGGATCAACTGTGATTAACAAGATACCAGAACTACTAAAACAAAACCATTCTATTGCTGGGACTATTGATGCTGGTTAGCTGGAGCTAAGAAATTAGTGGTGATTAAGAAGAGACGAGCATCATTGAGGTGACATCTTCTGGGAAGTGTTTTCTGAGAGCACAAAGAGGCTGTGTTCCAGAGATAGCCAAGGTTGTACCTTGAGCTGTGGCTGGACTTGGTAATGTGTAAGAGTCACCCAGATGGTACTGGTTTTGAAGGCATGAAGGAGTCATGGAGAGCAGCTGAGGCCTGGGCACTGTGAGAGGCCGCGAAAGGCCACTGGTAAAGGTGCAGCCTCAGTTGCAATTTATGGCCCAGGACTGAAGGAGTCATGCAAAGGATGTGAGGTTTGGCACCATGAAGAAAGCCTATGAGAGACTGTTGGTAAAGCCTAGTTGCAGCGTAAGACAACAGTGTTTTGGAGATGCCAGTACCATGAGATGACCACCAAGAACAGCAGCAGCAGTGGAATACAGGCATCTAGAGCCCAGAAGACAAGGTGTGTGCTACAAAGGGCAGAGCTGGAAAAGTGACTCAAGCCCTTGGAGGAATCCAGAAGGTCGTTGAGTAGATCCCAGACATTAGATGATTGGAGTTTGATTTTGCTTTTGATTGTGACTGTGCCCTGATATATTTTCCCTCCTGAAGGAAGAAGATATTTTAGTGGAGCCCACATTTAAGAGACTTTTAATTGTAAAAAGACCTTTAAAGTTATTTATATCTTGGGGATGAATAAGAAAGTAAGGGTTGAGACTTAACAGTAATGTGTTTGTGTATCAAGTTGACAAGGGGTCAACTGTACTGACTGGTTTTGTGTCAACTTGTCACAGGCTGGAGTTATCACAGAGAAAGGAGTTTCAGCTGAGAAAATGCCTCCATGAGATCCAGCAGTAAGGCATTTTCTCAATTAGTGATCAAGGGAGGAGGGCCCCATTTGGGTGGTACCATCTGTGGGCTGGTAGTCTTAGGTTCTATAAGAAAGCCAGCTGAGCAAGCCAGGGGAAGCAAGCCAGTAAGAAACATCCCTCCATGGCCTCTGCATCAGCTTCTACTCCTTGATCTGCTTGAGTTCCAGTCCTGACTTCCTTTGGTGATGAACAGCAACATGGAAGTGTAAGCTCAATAAGCCCTTTCCTCCCCAACTTGCTTCTTGGTCATGATGTTTGTGCAGGAACAGAAACCCTGACTAGAACAACTTCTTACACATAACTATCTTTCCCTCTGCCACCCCAGCAAAGGTAAAGCACTCAAGCCTCTGCGGTGCTTCTGAGGCACTGTCTTGTGTGCACACTGTGGACTCCCACATACCTCTCATGAGCTGCTGCTTGTTATTCAGGCATTCTCTCTCAATATTGGCCAACTCTGCCTTCTGCTGTTGGATAATCTTTTTCAGCGAGCCATCTAACTCTTGTTGTTGCTTCTGAACAAATTCTTGTTCCTAACAGACATGGTTAACCATCTGTTAATACAGAGCTACTGAATTAAACATTCAATTATCAATGTACTAGTTATGTATTTGGTTATCTATATATATTAGTGGTTAGTGACGTTTCTTCTGTCTTTTGAGGAACGGTAATGGAGACTGACCCAGGCCTTGTGCATGTCAGGCAAGTACTCTGGCACTGAACTATACATACATTCTTACACAATTTCTAAGAGACGTTTATAAAGCTGGTGAGATTTAAAAAAAAAAAATCACTAAAATTATATTGTACAGATACAACACAAACGCATTAGTTACACAACACGAATCTAGAAAGTACTAGAATGTACAACATTCTAAATTCATCATTAAAAATGATACACATAAAAACTGTACATCCCATTCATAATTAAAATGCTCTATTTCATTAACAGCTTTGGGAAAATATCACAATTACAGCTTCTGAAACTGAATGTTTGTTACACTCTAGCATAACTAGAACAAGAGTAAGTAAGAAGTTCCTTTTAAGAATAGAGGCAATGAAGAAACACAGATCATCACAATCCTTAACCCTATTTTTCTAAGAAATAAAACAAGGAAGAAATCCCACACCTGCACTAACAGAGGAGGACAGTGCTTAGCCCGTATAGCCTTGCCTAAAGGAACAGGTTCAAGACTTAGTGAGAGAGAATGCACGGCCGGAGAGGGAAAGTAGACGTAGGGGGTAAAAGACACCTTATGAACCTATGCCAAAACTCTTAACAATAAAGGAATTCTACCAAAACGTTTGAGACTCACTAATTCACTTAATAAATATTTACTGAATGCCTACCATTTGCCAAATTTATGCTTAAAAAAAAAAGTAAGTCTGGATCTATGCTCCTTTGGCAATAATAGAAGACAGTGTTTAGCACAAAGGACACATAAATAAAAACTGTGGGTTTACATTTTAGAACTTAACCCATAATCCTTCTGTCTTATGCATCCAAGAAACAACCAAGTCCCAGCTCCATTTCAAAACCATTCTTTGGGACATGGACCGAGTAGGACATGATCTGGATCACTCCCAGCCTGATCCTTAAGGCACACAGGCACAATCAGCTACGTGACTGTAGCAACCTATCTAACTATCACAGCCTAAAAGCTTCTATTTCTGTAATCATCTAGAATGGTCTTTAGGGTTTCATTAAAGAGACGTAAGATCTGCAGGCTGCCTCCTAAGCAGTTACAACAAACAACAAAGCTACTCAAGCTCCTCCTTTCCCTACGGCAATCATTTATTAAATACTGTTTCTTTCAGCCTCCGGTGCAAATGCCTACATGCAAATCTGCTCAGTAAACATTTAACCTGGAGGTACAGTGAGGAGTTTCTTTTGGTTAAGATTTTTATCATTGATAAAATATCATTAGTTAAGATTTATATCTATTTATAATAGATGTTTAAAATAACTGCATCAACAGCTTAACTAGTGTACATGCCAACTTTACATTTAGACTCAGAAGTCAAACATCAAACCGTAGACTCATGCAATAAACATGTGAAAACAGAAAGGTGAGCAAAGGTCACACTACCAAGTACATGGCAGCTTGTCGTCTACAGCTTGAGGCCATGCTCAGGTTCTGGATTACACAAGGTGGGAGTTCAGTTCAAAGAGAACTTGCTTGAGGTATTTAGTATATGCTGGGCAGTGCTAGGTACAGGTTGACTCAGTACATGCCAGGGCCTGTGCCAGGTACAATGTAATTAAAATCAATAAAAACAGTCTCCAAAGTGCACCAATCAATAAAAACAGTGCTCCCAAGTGCCAATAATCTGGAATCATTAGTCTCTTATGGCAGAGCCACATTTTAAAAAAAAATTAGATTTATTTACTCTACGTGTATGTGTGTTTTGCCTACAAGTACGCACATGCACAATGTGCATGCTTGGTACCCATGGAGGTCAGTAGAGACATCTGGATCCTCTAGGATCCAGTTATCTATTGATCCAGTTATCTATTTATCCATTTAACCAGTTATCTAGTTATCAATGATTGTGAGCTGTCATTTGGGGATTAGGCAACAGAGCCTGGATGCTCTGAAAGAGCAGCAAGTGCTCCTAACTAGTACGCCATCTCTCCAGCCCAAATGGCAAACTTTTAAAGGCTCAAAACTTAACCACAGGAAAAATCAAAGCTGGGGATAAAGGGTTCAGAAACTAAGCTTCACAATGAACAACTGGAAGGACTCTTTAACAAAGTGTAATGGTTAAGATGGCCATCCAGAGGTGGCAGAACAGGTCCTGTGCTGCCCCAGAAGAGAAAATAAGGACCAACAAGTCCAAGTCAAGGTAGGCAGTGCTGAAGTGCCATGTGGGAGTGCTTGACCAGAGTGAGCAAGAAGTCAGGTTGACTCACAGCTGACCAAGCAAGCAGACAATACAGATCAGACACTAAACAAATATTTTACATTTTTAAAAGCTAAACATTACCTGGAAAAGACCCTAAGATGGAAACTAATAAACTTCTTTATTTCAAATAAATGTATTCACATTTAACATTATTGCCCATTCATTAAACCCATCAACTTCAAATTACATTTGTAGTGCAATTTGTAAATAGAAATTGCTCTTAGGAACAGGAACTAAGAGAAATTTCCCATTCTAAAACACCTGCCTTTAAAAATACATATGAGCTTAATCAGTAGAAGTCACAAGAACCAACAACAAAAGAGCCCAAACTAAGAAAGCCAAAGTCATTTCTAACAATGGCCTAATAAACTATGAAGTCAACAGCCTTTAAAAGTACAAGTTCAAATTCTGGTAAGTAATTTTATATCAGTTAACCAATTGTAAGTATTAAAACTACAGCTTTGCACCTAAAAACTATCAGAAAAAGATTATGACAAATTAAACTATTTGTATGCAATTTAATCACTTACTCAACAAATTTACTCAGAAATGGTAATGATCAGAAAAGAAATTATAAATCATAATTTCTTGCTTTAAAAGTATCTGCCAATTACTTTTTGAAATCTGATTTGGGAATGAGAAAAACAGAAATGGCTGAAATCAAGCTGTATTCTATCTACTCCAGTGTGTATACCAAACTTCCCAAACAAAAACTAGCATGTTACATTGACTAGCCTTTCCTATGGCAACTGTGAGAAAGAATACAGCTGGGAATTTCAGACTTGATTTCAAACTACAGTAATAATAACAGTACCATAATATTTATTATTATTAAGAATTTGAATAAATGGGGACAAGTTACACAGGAGTAAAATCACTATTTTTACCATGGCTTTTCTGACCATATCCATAATTAAGACATCTAAATTATATACATAATCAAAATGTCACTTCACACAAAGATAAAAATCTAATCACAGCATTCAATTTCTCACATGTGCAAAGTTTATAAAATTCTACCAGGAAGATACTTTACTTTTCTTAAAAATCATGATAATTTCAAGTTAAAAATCTGTGGTGGGAAGGAAGGCAGAAAAGCAGAGCCCTCCACTGCAAGTATTCTGTGCCCAGCTCTGCTGCTGACGCCACAGACCACTTGTCTATAGCAGATCGCTAGTCTTCTGTGCCCACACTCTGCATCTGGATAAAGGACACACTCCATCCGTCCAGGAGGATGGTGCCAGTGAGAACTAGATGGGAACTCTTAGCATCACTGTTAACCAAAGAAAATGCCAGGCTATTATTACTGGCATCCACTTTCAGTGCTCTACATTTCAGCCAATGAAGTTAATAATGAAAGGCACATGTGAGTCAAAGAAAGCACAAGTAAGAGAAGGCACCTCCCACAGCACGCGGACTTACGTCCTGCATTTGGGCGTTGAACACTGCACAAGATGACAACTGAAAAGACTGAATCATGACCTGAGCAACACCCTGTGGATCAGAATACAATGCACCTCCCAGGTGAGAATACAGGAATCTGAACAACTTTGTGGAAATGGAAAGAATAACTGTACAAATGTTGACCTTTAGACCTAGGTCAAGTCAATTAACAGAGGGACCTATTTCCCATCTACAGAATAAAAGACGAGAATTAGGTCAGTAGCTTCCAAACCCTAATGTGCTACTCACTTGTAAATCAGTAGACTTCCTTTTTAAAAGCTTGTCTACATAGATGACTGATTGAAAGATGGAAAACAGACAGACGATAGATAGATAGATACATAATTAATAGACAGATGATAGAAGAGATAATAGATAAATAATAGATGGTAGGTGGGTGGGTGGGTGGGTGGGTGGATGGATGGATGGATGGATAGATTAGATAGATATGCATGCTTATAAATCAGGTTAAAAGTGGTGTTCTAGGCCTGCAAGCCAACTTGAGTGGGTACAGCATCTGCTTAGGCTCCATATGACAACTCTCAAAAAAAAGTTATCCTCTTTAAAAAAACACAAATAAATGAAATATAAAAGAAACAAAGGGAGGGAAGGAGAGAGGACCAGAAAGAAGAAAAGGGGAAGGGGACAGGTGGGACAAAGAACAGAAAAAAAAAAAAATCCTTCTCTTTAATCTACACGAAAGTGGCCCCTGAGCCCTGCAGCCCTTGCCTTTGAGTAAAAGAACCTATGAAAATCGTGTGAGAGCCTGTGGACCAGGCGTCAAATATGCACCAGCTCCATAGCTATAATGCCAGGACTTAAGCACTCTAACACATCTAAAACAGACTGCTAAATTACCAGGTTTTAATAAATTTATCAAAAAATAAATACATTTGAAATGCTACATTCTAAACACTAAATTTACAGAAAGAATATACCAATTATCTTTCATGAGAAAACATAAACCAGCCCCCCAAATTACATGAAAAGTCATTTTAAAAAGGTAAACTAAAATTAAAGTACAGGATGATCACTCACTTCATTCAACAATCGTCTTATTCTCAACTCTTACGATTGATACACTTACAGAACCAAAACCATCTGTCTTGTCCTTTTAAAGGCAAAACTATGTTGCTCTTGCTTATCTAGCTTGAAATCTAAAGTGACCAGAAGTATATGTGTAGCCAGCAAGGACTCCTTTTTCACTTTGTTCACAAAAAACACCCCAAAAATCACAAAAGCAGATGGCTCTGCACCAGGCAGAGTGGGCAGCCTGTGTGCTGTGTAGCTATCCACTCTTATGAAGCTGGAGCTGAGGTTGTCTGGATGGGAATCATGGTTTTACCACTTGCCAGACAGACAGTGCGTGAGTCATTCCACCTTCCAGGGCTTCTGCCCTCACCTCTAAGACAGAGTGATGCTCACTGTGAGACTCTGGCATCAGAATAAGTGTTAGGTACACAACAAATCCTGTGTCTGTCACCATATCCTTCAACTAGTCACCCCACATCAGGACAAGACAAAGGGACTCAATGGCTCATAGCCAGAAAGTATTAGTTATATTCACTTAAGTTTATTAACATTGTAAATTTTAAGATATTTTCCTTTTTCCATAGTATTAAAATATTATCAGCTCTGAAATGACAACAGGCAAATAGTAGTTTTAAAATCTCTTTACTGCACGTACACACACACACTCAGTCGGTCACTCACACTCTAGTAGCAATCTATGCCATGGTCCCTAATTGTTATGGATGGGCATGGTGCTGTTTGTATTTTGATTCAGCTCTCATGGGAGGGGCTGTGGACAAAGAGTAAGTCACTACTCAGGTGACTTCTTGTAAACCAATCCCCTAATGAATAAAGGAGCCAATCCCTGGGCGAGTAGGAGGGACTTCCAGGTTGGATAAGGGAAGGGAGGAGGAGGAGGAAGAGGAGGGGAGGGAGGGGAGGGAGGGAGGGAGGGAGGGAGGGAGGGACGGACAGTCAGTCAGTCAGTCAGTCCTTTTGGACAGGGAGAGATATAGCTACTAGTGTCTCCTGGCTTATGGTGAATCCACCAGGATTCTCCACCAGAGATATTAGATTTAACATGGCTTACAAGATTAGGTTTTAGTTGTGCCCAGCAACTGAGTTACTGTTGTTTCTGAATTAAGTTTGTTTTGTGTTTTACTTCACACGGTGGCTCGTCTGAGTTCAAGAAAGAAAGTTATGGCAGCAAAGTGTGTGTTTGCCTGATGTGCACCACAGAGGCCGTGGGGTATTGAAGCATGGGGCTGGTGTGGTAGCGACCCGCCAGTGGGAACCTAGCAAGCTGGGTGGAGAGATCGTGGAGCTCTGAGTCAGAGCTCCAAGAGATAAAACAGGTCGGCCACTGCCCGCCAGTGCATGGCTGGCCCGCCTGCCAGGGCCTTGTGCCCGTTCCATTTTTAATATTTCCCACAACTCCTAATGGATTTTTGTTACTTATGTGTTTATTTCTAGGGTCCTATAAAGTCCAAAAGTTTAAAAATCATTTGTTATCACATAAAACCACATTAAAAGAATTATATATTGAGGCAACATGGAAATTCTGTTAAAATATTCATTTATTTGGTTAATTCATCCATCTTGTAAAAAAATATCCTGTTCACTTAACTGTTAGATTCTAAACCAAAAATAAATATACTAAAAATGTTTTTAAAATTGATTATGCTGTTGATCTTTTAAAAAGTAGCAAATGTTTGATCTGCCAGTTAATAATACAATTTGCCATTTTATTCTAAATAGTTTTCTAACAGTCGCCCTCCAGTTCTCTCCTAAAGTCCCCAAGCAAGCACTGAAACCACTGCGTACAGACAAGTGCTTCCACCACGGTAAAATCAGCAAACAGGAGCCCTTGCCCTACTGCTTCATCTCTTCTGTCTGGAACCAACTTTCTCAACATTTCAGTTACTTTCATATTAGCAATTTAAAGGTCACCAAGTATAAATTCAACATACTTAAAAAAAAAACAAAAAAGATCCTGGGTATCAATAGACAGGGAAAGTTCAGCATTAAATAATAATTACAGTTAAAATCTCCTCTTTCAACCATGGTTTGCAGAGCCAAGAGAAAAGGCTGCTTTCTGGTTTTAGTAGCACAAAGCTGCTGCTGTTACCTGAGCATGCTGGCTCTGTGCAAGCTCCTCTTTCCTGCGTTTCATGAGCTCTTTTCTCAGCTCTTTGGGTGCTTTCTCCACTTCATTTATAACCTACAGTATATAAGCATGCAGGAGGTGGGGAAATGATACTTTCTCCACAGAAAACGTGTGTGTGAGCAGAAAGCTACAGATCAAAATCAAAGTTGTTAAAAAGATTCCTTTCACCATGCATTAGCAGAAGCGTTAGTTGGTGGGAAAGAACAAAAATACAGAGCATGCTTAATCTCGGTGCAGAAAGAGGCAGTACAGGACACAAAGGTCACTCCTTGCTTGATTGTCCCCTCGTATGAATCAGTGAAGGAGTGCTCACAGAACTACAGCTGAGATAACAGTAATAGACTCAGAAATTACAAACGTACCTAGCCATGTGTTTAGGACTCTAAGCACATGAAAAATGAATGCCATTTATAAAGTGCAAACTTTACAACTGACTTGACAATACCAAAGGAAGGGTTCTAAATGATCCACGTCATGACACCAGGGTAGGAAAGGGAAGAATCAAGTGGGACTTCAAATGCACAAGAGAAAATCAATGGACATTAAAATTTTTCCATAAAATACACCATTTCATACATGGTATAACAAAATGCATATAGCTGACAACTTTTTGTAGGAGTAGATAACATTCTCTTTGGCGAAAACTGAAGCCACGCTGGTCAGCTTTAAAATCAGTAACATAAGGAATCTTAAAGTTTAGTAAACTATGATCTGTTACACTAAACAAAATATATTTCAAAATGAAGCATATTTTTTAAGTCCTTCCTTTTTTTCAAAAGCCTCAATGTGAATTTCACCCACCAAAAGCTCTATAGTCCAGCTCTGAAAAACAAGCATGTATTTACAAGTAAAAGCACCAAAAGATCCCAGATTCCAAATCACCACATGCCACTGACACCCAAGGAAGAGACTGATTTTGATTTAACAGTGTCCTTAAAGTTCCCAACAATAATTCTTATGAAACCAAATCACCAATCAAAGCAAGAGACTCCCAAATTGCAAGAAGTTTAGCAATAAGGAAAAAAAATACACAATAAGATTATTCAGTAAAAACACAACAGGATCTGAAACATAACTAGTTAACACCCCAGATTCAAAATAGTAACAGTAACTACAGACTTATTCATCTAGAATTCAATCTTTTAGTTTAATGTGCTACAAAGATTAGCCTCTCAACAAATGACCCAGGATTTTTTTAATTAACAAAAATTTTAATCATGGTATATGAAGCAACTCCATGTAAAACATAAAAACAATAAAAACAACCTTTTAGAAATGCTAACTACAGCAAATAAAGCTGCATACTAGCATTCACATTTGACCTAAGGAAAGCATCAAGTACTTGTTAATGCTCAGTTCTACCTGCATATATCCTTAAGAGTTAACAACATGATGTTCAGTTTTCTTCTTAATTAATTGCTAAAGTCAGATGATAAAATTTTGGTAACTGAGACACGTAACAGAAGTGAAAATGCATCTCCTAGTTTGGTTGAGATCTTTTCTTCCAACCCTAATAGAACTGATTGTTGTGGATAGCCCTGGAGCTTTTTGTAACCTGCTAATTCTGCCCTCCTGTGAGGGGCTTCAGACAAGGAGTTACACCTGTGACTTCTTGTGAACCAATCCCCTAATGAAGAAAGGAGCCAATCACTGGGCACGCAGGGGGACTTCCAGGTCGGAGAGAAGAAGAGAGGAAGCAGGAGAGAGAGAGGAACGGGGACAGCATGTAGGTAAGATGTGGCGAATCCTTGCGGATCCGCCACCAGAGGAATCAGATTTTGATATGGCTTACAAGATTAAGTTTTACTTGTTGCACCCAGAGATTGAGTTACCATTGTCTCTGAACTAAGTTTGTGTTGTGTTTGTTTTCCTTCATGCTGCAGCTCGTCTGGGATCCAGAGAGAAAGGTACAGAGCAAAGTGTGGGTTTGCCTGATGTGCACCACAGAGGCCATGGGGGTATTGAAGCATGGGGCTGGCGTGGTAGTGACCCGCCAGTGGGAACCTAGTGAGCTGGGTGGAGAGATCGTGGAGCTCTCTCCACAAGATAAAAACAGGTCAGCCATTGCTCGCCAGCGCATGGCTGGCCAGCCTGCTGGGATGAGAGAACCAGGACGCAGTACGGGAACATGCCATACACTTCCTTCTTTTTAAATATTTCCCGCAACAATTGATCATAATTATTTTCCCCTGGGGTTGTTTATTTATATCCCAAAAATGTAAATCCTTCACCTGCACTGAAATGTAAAACAAATCTTAAAATTATCACTGAAAATTGCTTGGATGTATTTTATTTTAATCTAGGAACAAAAGGACAATACGTGGAAAGCCTCTTATTAGCTAATGATAATCAGCTACATAACAACATGGAAGCAGCTCAGGAAAGCCAAAACCTTTTATAATAACATATTTATTTTTTTCCCAAAGGTATAATAAGAGACGCTATTTTCAATATCAAGCTATTCAGTTTTTGCTTGGCAAAATGTTTATTAAAAAAAAAAAAATCAATAAACCTAATCAAGAAAAATTCAAATGTCAAGTAAATTGTAAATGATAATTCTGAATGCTACCAGTAAATACCAATGAGGTTAAGTTCTCTTGAAAACCATTTCTAAAGAAGGCCCTAAATATCGCATTAATAAGAGGGGATGGCAGAAGGAAATACAGCTGGGACTGCATCTGAAGCCTTAGTTCAAAGTTAAGTGAGACAGGCACTGAAACCTCTTTTATTCCCATTTTCTTGGCAGCAAAATGAGAATAATATCCGACTTCAGTAACTGCCAGCCTATCGCTGTTTGAAAGTCAGAACAAAGGAGCAAATAAATGAGCTCTATTCAGTCACACACTATTATTCCTAATTCCTTAGTCTGCCATTTGCATTTTAAAAAAACGGCTGTGGTGGTTAACAACAGTGGTTAACTTACCTCCTTCTTGCGGTTTCTTAGCATATTCTGGAACTTGGACAGCTCCTTCTCCTGCTCCCCTTTGATGCGCTTAGCTTCGTCTCTCAAGCGGTTAGTGTGTTCTTGCTCTAGCCGTTCAATTGTCTGTTTCTGCTGCTTCTCTAGATTCTCAATTTCTTGGTCATACTGTCGCTTCTTGCTCTGTAAAACAACGCAGTCTGCTAGCACACTAAGTCATCAAATATTCAAGTACTGTGCAATTCTGAAATACTTATTATAAAGTATGCAAGAAAGAAGGGAAGGGAAGAGAGAGGAAAGGGAGCAAGGGAGGGAGAGAAGTTGTTAGTTGAAGCCAGGCATGGTAGCACATGTCTGCAACTCTAGCACCTGAAAAATGGCGGCAGGAATGGAACACTAACTATATACTGAGACACTGTCTCACAAAGACACAAAGAAAATCCCTCAAAAATAAAAGAAACTGAAAAACAAAACATTTTGCAAAAATCTATGCAGGGAAAAGACATAATTTCTAAAATTATGGAAAACAGAATAAAAGGACCATGAAAGCACTGGGTGAGAACATCTCTCATTATTTTCTTGGGACCCTGTTGGGGGTGACCAAACACAAAATCAACAATGCCACATACCACAGTCCTCAACACTTATTACAAGACTGAAAAGGATTGTAATTTAAACTTCAATATTATTCTAAATGATGTTTTTCTTCTAACATACATTAAGGCAGATGTTCAGCCTACGTTACTGAGTTTTGTACCACGTTCCTAAATTCCCTTCCCAACTGCACACACAAGTGAGAACTGAAGGCCTCAGCAACAAGTACACAGCAGCAGTGACAAGGCCATAAGGGCCTAACTGTCCAAGCCAGTAACAAAAGTAAATTTTGAAAAGACACGAACAAGTTCTAATCTCAATGTGAGCTAGACTGCCTGAAGACTTTAGAATCCAGAAAACGTGGACAGTGTCTCGAAGATAAAGGTGTAGGGAAGGGTTTTCTGAGTAGACAGCCAACAATTGGTAAGTAGGACTTCATAAAACTAAAAAGCTTCTGAACAGCTAAAGAAACAGTCAGCTGAACAGGAGGTGCACAGAATGGGAGAGAACCCTTGCCAGCCCTGACTCTGACAGAGGATTAATATCCAGAATACACAACTCAAAAACAAAGAGCCAAAACAATCAACAACCCATTCAAAACCAGGGCCTGAGGCCTGAACAGAGACTTCTCAAAGAAACAAGTGGCTAAGAAATATTTCAATAAATGTTCACTGTCCCTAGCAATTGGAGAATCAAAAAAATTCCTTGAGATTTTTATCTTACCGCAATCAGAATGGCAAAGACCAATGGAATAACTGACTGCAGATGCTGGAAGGGATGTGAGGAGAAAGGAACTCTCATTCATTACGGGTGGGATTGCAAACGGCTGCAGCTCCTATGGAAATTAGTGTGGAGAATCCTCAAAAAGCTAAAAGAAATCTCCCATATGACTAAGCTAGGTCTCTCTTTGGCACACGCCCAAAGGACTTGGCAGATACTTGCTACCCACCTGACAGATCCTACCCACAGCTATTTGCTCAGCCATGCTCCCTGCTGCTCTATTCACCACAGCTAGAAAATGGAATGTCCTTCAGCTGAGGAATGGATAAGGCAAATGTGACACATATACACATATACACATATACGCTATGGAATATTATGCAGCAGTTAAGAAAAATGAAACCATGGAATCTGCAGGCAAATGGATGAAAATAGAAAGGATTATTGTGAATGAGTTAAGCCTGTCCCAGAAAGACAAATATCACATATTCTCTTTCATGATAGCTCTTAATTCAAATCTTCATATTTGATTCTATAACCTGGAGCGCACACAGAAGCCAGAAAAGTAGCAAAGGAGCATGGGGGAAGGGACGTGCGACAGAGAACAGCAGGGTAGCAGGGTAAATGTAATTTGAAGAGGAAATAGCAGAAATGGGGCGGTGATGGGAGTGGGAAGTAGGACAAAGGTCAACACGTAAGAAGGAGGGTATAGTAAGAACATCTGAAAAAGTCATAAAAAATCTTTATTACCTATTTACCTAAAATAACACATATAATATCTAAGTCGATGTGTGTGTGTGTGTGTGTGTGTGTGTGTGTATGTATATGCATATATATACACTTGCATAATCTAAGTAAAATTTTCCCACCTGGGCTGACAATGTTCCCCCTCAAAAGCCACAGACTATCTCACAAAAACCTCAATACCAGGCATTAGAAGCCCCCTTATGGGCTGTTGGTCAGGGGAGTCCAAGAAACTCCCAAAATGCTATCAATTATTGCTGTTGCCTTTGGTTGCCTCCTAGAGGTTGAAGGCAAGTCCCTATTGCTGAAGACACCATGCATTTCATACGCAAGATCCAGAAGATCCACGCTGAATCTAATCTGAAAGCCTCCTCTCAAAGGGAGTAGTTTTCATGTACCAGAAAATTCCATGCAAGCTTCGTGTCCTAACCAGCTATGATACTTATGAACTAAACAACCAGCATGGCACAATAACCATATTGGCACTCATATCTTGGTGGTAACCAACATCTCTACAATTGGACTCAACAAGAAGGAAATTATGCCTGGTACTAGAAATCTAGCCAATTTACCTACAGTCATAGATCTTGGGGGAGGACCTATAACCATCACTTTACAAAACCAGAATAACTCCTGATTCAGTTTAATATTTATCTTTATACCTACAGATAACTGTTACCCCTCAGCAGCAACAAACAAAATCTCTTTGTAACAGATAGAAATCATTACAGGAAACGACAACTAACTAAAATACAGAGAACAAGTGATCATACGGTACCATCCCCAACTGACCCATCTACACACAACTCCTGCCCTCAGGCTCAGGGGATACTAGAAAAGAGGGGCGGGAAGATCGTAAGAGCCAGAGGAACAGGATGTCTGCTATGAGACTGAGTCTCCCAGAAACGTCAGGAACACTACACCCACGAACAAAGAACTACAGTCAACTAAGGAATGCTGAGAATGGAAGAAACGGCCTTCCCAGGGACAAGCCCTCCAGCTGATTATATGATACCAAGTGGTCAGCCCTGAAATTATAGTAACATATGAGCGACGTCATACAAACTGGGCATGTTGTATTTGTATATTTAGGAATATACATACGCTAGAACTAAAAAGTGGTCTGAGACCATGAATCTAAAAGGGGAGGAGAGTACAGGGAGGGGCTGGAGAGAGGAAAGGGAAAAGGGAAATTATGCAATAATATTTTAATTTCAAAACAGTTAAAAAATAAACACCAAGATGATAAGCTGAAAGAAAAAACTGGAACCCTGAAGAGTCACTCGGTAATAGGGAACTCTAAAAACTTGGTGAACAGTCTACAAGTCTCCTAAGGCTAATTTTTCATGATAGATTTCAAAAGAAATTTGGTATACTATAAATCAGTGAAAAGACAGGGATTGAAGAAACTTTCAAGAAGTTTTCGTTGTCTAAAAACATGTCAGAAACAGAGGCCTGAGTAATCATCACAAAAGCAGGAAGATCTCCTCAGAGATCAGTGTCTGCAGCTACTCTAGGAGTGTCTCAAATACACTAGGTCCCATTCTCTGACATCACAGCACAGAATCTAAGGCCTCACCAGCATCTCCTGCTCAAAGCGCCTGAAGATCTGCTCGCGCTGCTGCTGCAGTTTCCCATTGAGCTGCTGCTGGGCTCTCTGTTCTTCTTTCTGAAGAAACCTTAGCTCTCGAAGTTCCTGACGCCTGACAAAGTATAACAGAAAGAAGCAAATTACATTTTGGAGTAATACTTTAAATAAAAGCTTTAACTGTAGGATTCTAAACCAAAAACAAATTTTCAAATAATCTAAAATTAACCATGAATTTACTAATTTCTCTATTCTTCAGTTTCCAGAAACAGCAAAGAGGCTAAAATTCATATTAATTATATATTGTTTCTCTACTTACCTGAGAAACCGCAATTCCTCAGTTTTGGAGTCGCTGTCTGTAACTATCTTTGATGTTGTTACGCTCACTTCCACACCATCAACAATAAATTTGCGTGTTTTCTTCAATGTTTTCTTCTGTCTTCTTGTCTCCTGAGTGAGATTTTATTTGGGGTTAGGTTTTGTATAAATATCACCCATGAAAAATATTTTCCTCTTTACCAACGAAAATGCCTCAGCAGCCATGAATGCTGCACACATAAAGCAGGGGATCATCCGTACAATAGTTATATCATCTTATACCAAATTGAGAACGCACATTCAACCTTGTAGATGAGAGTAAAAAAAAAGTTTTAAGTCAAGTTGAACATCCTGGCCATGTGCATACAGAACTTTTATGGCACTGCATAATTAGGCAAAACAATAATAAAAATTTCATAGAAATAAACAGGCTGACTTTTTTTTTTTTGGTTTTTCTGAGACAGGGTTTCTCTGTGTAGCCCTGGCTGTCCTGGAACTCACTCTGTAGACCAGGCTAGCCTCAAACTCAGAAATCCACCTGCCTCTGCCTCCCGAGTGCTGGGATTAAAGGCGTGCGCCACCACTGCCCGGCAAGGCTGACTTTTATATATTAACCTTTTGACCTTTCACTTTGTGGGTTCTCACCCCTACAGGGAAACAACTGTTTACTGGGAATGGGAGTGCAGAAAGCCAAGCCCAGCACTCCAGAGTCTGGTGAGACAGTTGGGGGGCTCCATACAAGACTCCGGAAAGAAACAAGAAACATAAGGAGGAAATAAAAGAAAAACAACTGTGAACGGAGAAGGGGAAGATAAGGGGAGGGAATGGAGGAGGAAAGGGAGGACCAAAGGGGAAAGAGAGAAAAAAGGAGCGCCAAAACAGGAAGTGGAAGAAAAGGCACAAAAATGAAAATGTGTCAGAATTTAGGTTTGCTTCCGGCACCTTCCGGCCACCTCTCACTTCTCCATTCTCCAGCTCTAGGGCCTCGTGTTCCCCATCAAACCTGGTCTACGGCAGCAGCCCCAGCATTCCTCGAACACTGACATGTGTGTACACATATGTATAGGTGAGCATGCACACGCACACACATACACACACCCTCCCTTAACCTATAAATTCCGCATTTCTCCAGCTTCTACAATAAGGTATATGCAATTAGCATTCCCTCAGTTCTCACAGAAGTAGTTCCGGTGGAAGAGAGCCGACAACTCCCCTCAGTTAGTCCCTAACCTCCAGATGTTCTTTATGGCACACATGCACACACACCCGTAAGCATTCAAAGTAATAAATACAATGCATTTAAAAAATAATATCTTTTGCTAAATATCCTGACCTCAGGAGCCTTGCTGAACTTGCTAAAACAGCACTCAGACATGTGCAAGAGAAACTAACTAAACAAGAAGCTGTCCTGTCCTGTTTACATTGTTTGCAAAAATGAATAGGCTCTAACAAAAATTTGAAGATCGTTCCCAGAATACACTCTCCCAATTCTTTTTGATTGCCTTCTGACCCCAAAATAATTAATAGGGTTATTATTATACTGATACAATAGTGTTTTAAGGTAGCAATGAACTAGAAATTGCCAAAACAGCAAAGCAAAGGCAAACAAGGCCCAGACACACTCACCTGCAGAGACACTGAGCCACTGTCCTTAGTTTTGCTCAGGAAGCTAGAGATGGACAAGTTCAGGTCACTGCTGCTGTTCTCCACAGTGGACCCAGTCCCTGAGTCCGTGTCATTTCCCTTTTCATTTTCAGGCTCTGGTGGCAGTATGGTTTCAGGTTTTGGCAAAGCACCCATTTCTCCTTTATTTTCTGTGTTTTCAGAATTAATATTAATACTGGGTATTAAGACAGGGTCAGGCTCACTGGGCTGTGGCGCTGCAGGAGCTTGGGGCTCTGCTTTAACTGGAACTTTCTGTGCATTTTCTTTTCTCTCCAAATCGACCTCAGTAGCAGCTGTGTCACCTTCACTCCCTGGAGCCCATTCCTCAGCACCAGTAACTGCAAGTCTCTCTAGTTCCTCAACAACGCTCTGGGACTCGCTGACCTGCTCAAGTTCATCTGTCTCTGCTTCCTCCAGGGGTGCCTGTGTGGTCTCTGAAGTGCTGGTTAACTGTCCCTCACCTTCACACACTGCAGACTGTTGCTCTGGCTCTTTTTCCTCACCTCTCTCTCCACCAGGAGGCTCATTCTCAGCACCACCAGCCTCAGGGCCCTCTGTGGGCTTCTCTGTTAGCTTCTGTGTAAGCTCCAGGGCTTCTTCCTCAACCCCACCCTGTTCCTCCTTGCTGTGCTCAGCAGCCTTCTGAGCATCATCTAGATCGTCTGTTCCCACCTCACTGCTTCTATCATTGATTACAACTTTTTGAGTTGTATCATCTTTTCCCAATTCCTGTTGGGTTTCTTCCTTGGTAAAACCAACTTCATCGTCAACTGCCTGAAAATCGGCCTCTTTTTCTCCAGTCTCTTGAGAAACTAAGTCCACTGTTTGAATATGTATATCTTTAATTTCTTCAGATTGTGTAAGTTTATTCTCAAGTATCTCTTGGTTTTCTTTATGTCTGTCTTCCTCTGGTTTCAGACAATCAGTGCTCATTTCTAAAGTTACTATATTATTCTCACTTCCTTCACTGACTGGATTAACACCCACAGTTTGCTGGTCTTCTGTATGTGGAAGATTTTCCAGCTTGGGCCTTTTCTTCTCTCTCCCGTTCTCATGGACTCCCATGGCTTGGTCATTTGGTTCAGCCACAGTTTCTAAGTTAGCATCATTTGCATGCTCATTAATACCCTCCACAGCCATCTCAGGTCCCTCAGTCGTAGGTTTTTCATTAAGAACTTTGTTGCTAAATTTATCCCCAGAAGTACTGTGTTCTGTTCTTTCTGACACAGATTCCAAAATACAAGCATTTTGTGAAAGTTTATCTTCTTCAGAGCTGGCAATGCTGAGGTCAGAGGAGGCACGTTTATTTGCAGGTACTGGCTAAAAAAGATTTTATACATCATTAGTTCTAAGACGTGAGCTCAAGACAAGTCATCCAAATAATGGCTTTATATATCTATACTCAGATGATACTTTTAATAGCTATATTCTATAAAACTTGGTTATAAAAATAACTTTGAATCATCTTCAATAATGAACATAATGAAAATAGGTGACAAAGGAAACCTTGTTACTAACATCACTTCTAACTGAAGGTTTTGCACTGAGCCCTCAGATCCATGTGCAACCACATCTCAAAACCTGTCTCCAAAACTCTCCTAACGCGACTCCGGGGACACTGACCAGAGCATTCTCTGTTTCATCATCATCATCTTCCTCTTTGCCATCTTCAACTTCTTCTGTTACTTCAGCCTTTGCCTCAGCAATCAATTCTCGGACTGGTTTGTTGGAATCAACGGTAACAAAGGGATGCTGTTGATCATTTTAAAAAAAAGAGCATGCTCAATGATAACTGAAATGCTTGTAAAATTTAAATATATAAAAAGATCCTTCTGTGTCAAAAAACTATGAAATATGGATATAAAAAACATATACAACTTCAAACATTATACCTAGAACAAAAATGAAGGAGACAGGAGTGAGCAAAATTAAAGATTGCCTGAGCTGGACTTTATTTTGTTTCATATAATTTAGTTTTTATTTTCTAAAAACACTATTATTTATTTAGTGTGTGTGTGTGTACATGAGGGGCTCAGATTTTCAAGAGTCAGTTTCTCTACCACGTGGCCCTGGAACTCAAACTCAGTTTGCCAAGCTCGGTTGCAGGTACCTGTACTGAGCCATCTTGCAGACCTCTATGTTTTGTTTTGTTTCAGTAATGTGAAGGAATTTTGTCAATAATTAAAACAACTTGTTATGGCTGAGTAGAAGATACATTTGGTTTTTCTATGTTTGAAAATTTTCACTAACAATTTTTTTTAAAGATTTATTTATTTATGCTATGTATATGAGTACACTGTAGCTGTCTTCAGACACACCAGAAGAGGACATCGGATCCCATTACAGATGGTTGTGAGCCACCATGTGGTTGCTGGGAATTGAACGCAGGACCTCTGGAAGAGCAGTCAGTGCTCTTAACCGCAGAGCCAGTTCTCCAGACCATCATTACAATCTCTAAATTTAAGATTTAAAGCAAGTTTTAAGTTCAGGCATCATTTCCTTAAAAATAACTAAAAGAGGGCAGTGAGATGGCTCTGTGGGTTAACGTGTTGGCTGCCAAACTAGCAAGCTAAGTTCAAGCATCAGCACACACACTGAAGGGCAAGAACTCCTGAAAGTCAAGCCATGACCACCAAACACACTGTGGCGTGGAAAAGCAAGTGCACTGTGCATGTGCATGTACACCCACCTAGTTTTCTTACATGAGTATCTGCATAAATCCCGTCAAGGTATTAATAAAAAGTTACAAAACCCTTTACATTTCTGTTAAAAGCATCTACAAATATCTGCTTTGCTTTTTTAAATGATCTTACCATCAAGGTGAGCTAAAGGACGTTTCCCTCATCTCTGTGCTCTCAGCTCATAACAGTGTCTGTGTGGTGGCTATTCTTGGTTGTCAACATCTAGAGTTAGCTAAACTCCAAGCTGCTGGGTGTACCTGGGAGGCATTTTCTTGATCAACCCGTTTGAAATGGGCCTACCCTAAATCCCACCTTAAATCTGGGCCACACTTTCTACTGGCAGCCTACTTACATGACTTCTTGGAAAAAGGAAGCTTACTTTCCTCTCTGCCTACTCCCTCTCTCTCATGTTGGCAAATCCATTCCTTCCCTGGCATTAGCCTACTTTTTTGGGATTCCATCACATACTGAAGATCAGCTGAGACACCCAGCCTTAGGGACTGAACAACTATTGGATTCTTAAGACTTTCCAGCGGAAGACAGCCATTGTTGAAATAGTCACACCATAACCTGTAAGTCACTCTAAAAAAACCTGTTTGCATACACAGAGATTAATTCTATCAATTCTGCTCTCTATCGGTTCTGCTTCTCTAGGGAATCCTACCTAATACAGTCTGTTACGGGCTAAGATCTTCAAATTAAGAGCAATGAAATACTGTGAAGTGTGTTTAGGGACATAGAGATACACTTGTTAAAACAGAGCAAGGCGACTTTTCCCACACCCTGTCCCCAAATATACTACCACACTGGCCTTACACAACCGCCCTAAGATTGGTATTCTATTTATCTGTAATATCATTTGACACACTTTTATTTCAAATATAAGGAACAGACCCTACTTTAAAATAAAATCAAATTTACCTAACCATCTTCCATTTGTGTGTGTGTGTGTGTGTGTGTGTGTGTGTGTGGTGTTCACTTATGTGCAGAACACATGTGCATGCAGAGGCCAGGACAACCTCAGGGATCAGTCATTCCTTGGGCACCATTCACTTTTTTTTTGAGACAGGATCTTTCACTGACCTGGAACTTGCCAATTTGGTTTATACTGGATGGCCAACATACCCAGGAATGGACCTACCTCTGCTTCCTCAGCACTAGGATTAAAAGCATGTACCACCACACCTGGCTTTTTAACATGGATTCTGGGGATAAGGTATAGGTCCCCACGTTTGGTCAACAAGCACATTACTGAATAAATCATCTCAGCCCCACATAACTTTTTAAAGTCAACACTATTAACTGTACCCTTAACTCTTGAACTAAGAGGAACAAAAAAAAAAAAAAAAGATCCATGAGCTCACAGCCTCTGCATGTAAGATGCTAGCTTTCAGTCATTAGACAGCATACAAACAGCTAGAACAATAAAAAGAGCATAATTACACAGGAGAGACAATTTACACACTAAATGCCTGCTAATATTAACAACACATGTGCTCCTAAGCAATGCAAACAACTAGATGATGGTTTTCCACAGAGACCAGCAAGTGGAAAGGGCGAACAGTGAACGGATCTGAAAGTGCACCCTTTCAAAGACACTGTCAGAACCACCTGGCTGGTTATCACACTGTCCTCACGTCACCTGTAACAGCTGAGATGTGGTCCACCGGGCATCCACATTCTTTTCCAAGCATTTCTTTAGAAAGTCCTTAAAATTTGAAGACCTGCAGAATAAAATGTCAACAATGGCACTTTAGTTTACTTCCTTGTTATTAGTTTAAAAAAAAAAGTCAAACACAATTCCTTAATAAATTATGTTTAGTTTCATTATACTTAGTATAGATTAGTATAGATTGAATAAGGTAAGAAAATGAATTGAATAAGGTTACTATAAAGATTTTCCTGAGCCTTAAGTCTTTCTCAGGTGTTTTTATTTTTACTTTATGTATAGATGTAAGCACCTGCATTCCATATTCCTGTATGTGCCTAGTACTTACAGTGGCCAGAAGAGGGCATCAGATCCCTGGAATCTGAATTTTAGCCAGCTGTGAGCCACCAAGTGGGTGCTGGGACTGAACCCAGACCCTCTGCAAGAGTAGCCAGTGCTCTTAATGGCTGAGCAATCTCCCCAGGTCCTTAAGCCTTAGAAACAGACCCACATCAGTTTCCTCACTGACAGTCTTTGTGCCACATCCCCAAACTTAAAGACCCTTAGCAAACTAGAAGAATAGAACATCACATTCTGGTTCTTTAAAAACTTTAAAATAGCTTACCATTTTGATGGCTGTGCTAATGTTGGGGGCTCAGATTTTGCTATTTTCAGCAGCACTCGCATTGGATTTAACTCATGATGAGGTGGCTCTATCTCAGCCATTTCTATTAAAGTAATACCCAGGGACCAAACATCAGCTTTGTAGTCATAAGGTCTGTCCTTTGACGTCTCACACATGACTACTTCAGGAGCCATCCTATTAAGAAAGGAAAATGAAAGTTAAGATGTTTAAATAACAATCATTACAAACTACAGTCAGGATAATGACTATGTGTGGACAAAGTAATTACTGCAGACACAACTAACAGTATAAATTCATAAAAATGAATACCTACCAATATGGTGTGCCAATAAATGAATCCCTCCTTTGAATTGTCCTGGTATTTTTAGCTGATACTCCAAAATCCGCTTGAAATAAATAATCATACAATAATGTTAATGACAGCTTTTAAGCATGCTGAATTGTATTCAATGGAGTAAAAGAGGGGTACATTTCAAGTCTTTAGTGAGGCCTCCCTTATTAAAAGGTAAGCATAACAGAAAAAAGTTCTCTGCCATTCTGATTCTTTTTAAAACGTTTGTGTGTACTGCGTAGTGCATATATATGTTTGTTTATGCATGTAGGGCGTGTGTATACATGCTCAAGGAGGCCAGAGGTCAAATGTCAGGTGTCTTCCCCTAGTCCTCGTCATCCTACTTTTGGAAACATTATTTCTTAATGAGCTTGGAGCTCACCATTTTGGCAAAACCAGCCTGGCCAGTAAGCATTAGGATTCCTCCTGTCTCCAGCACGCAGCACAAGGCTTACAAGCAACCATCTCCACGCCTGGCTTGTCCATGGGTTCTTGGGATCCAACATCAAGACCCCATAGACCACAACAGGCACTCTACCCACTGAGCCATCTCAGCCACTCTAATCCTAACCATCTTCTTTCTCATGTCTTTCAAACAATTGCTAAATTTCCCAGCACAAATATACTGATCACCATCTAGATACATTCAAATGATAAATAATGATGATAAATCTCAGAATTGAATAAAAAAAAAACAGTCACTCTAAAACAATTATATACTTCAAAACTAATGTCAAATGTTGCCTGCTACAATTAAATCAATGGAGATACTTTCCTGTAATGTGAAAAAAACAGAAATTATACCAAAGTAGCTAGCCTATGCCAGCATCCTATCTCATCAGCGGCATCACAAAACTACACTACAAAAGTTGACAGAGTGCTACACGCCTGTAATCACAGTACGTCAGAGGTTCAGGCAGCAAGATCAGGAGTTTAAAGTTACTCTAGGCTACACAGTAAGACTATCTAAAAATTAATAAGCAAACAAACAAACAAAAACATTAAAACAATTATATTCTAATTACAAGGAAAATATGACAAGCTTTATGGTCTCTGACTTGAGTTATAAAGAACAGTGCCATTGTAATTTTATCAGAGGTTCAGCCTACCTTTTTTATCTTAGAACTCAGAACCAACTAATTATCTTTAAAACTAAATAAAACATTTTTCTGCTTTTGTCCCAAATAAACAACTAAAGAGAATCTCTTCTTAGAAAATTAACTTACAGTAATAAAGAATGAGTTAACTGATTATAAATTTATCAAAAATAATAAATGAAAAATGATATAATTCATTTTGAAGCCTCAATTAAAGAAAAAATCTGGGTATCAAGGACAAATAAGCTTGAGGTGTTAGTCTTGGCAGGGCGCTTTCCTGGCACATGTAAGACCTGGACTCAGTACCCAGCAGTGAGAAAGAGCCCTAACCAAAGCAGAAATCTACCTCACACCTGCTAATACAGCAGCACAAAACAACTTGTTCTATCAAACTTGAGATGCATAAAGCCCCTGCCAAGCCTTTGCTTCATTCACTAACTCACTAACTGAAGGGAATACAGACAGAAACTGAAATCACCACCACAGGATCAGCAAATATAGCTGAAGGGAAACCTGCAGGTCTAGAGGCCAGATCCAGGGTTTATATTTCACTCCTACCTCCTCAAGGAGTCTTTTAAGAAACATTTTCCTAACCATCCAGTCACTGGGAATTTAAAAACCACATATATACAGTGAGTGTATCTGTTTGCATGCTGTGGACTTTGGAGAAGTCACAAACCATTGTGATAAATAAGGGATAACTGAGCCATAAAGAAACACAAATGAGTGGTGATCCAAGTCATCACAAGTATGGACAGGGAGGGGTGAGGGCTGAGGTCAGATGAGCACGTGAAAGACCTGGGGGTGGGGGTGGGGGTGGCGAGTCTAATGTCTTCACCTAAGTCATGATTCAAAGCTCTTGTCTAAAAACTTATACAGCTTTCCTTGTGAATTTCTGTACCTCTTCATGGCACATTAAGGATAAAATTTAGCACATCCATGTCAATGTCCCATTCCATGTTGCGACAATGTAGAATGAGATGGGTAGAATCACTGGAATCAATATCAATATGGCTTTGAATAATTTTACTTCTTCCAAAAAAATAGATTTAGACAGCACTGCTTGAAATTGTCCAGTTTAGAAAAACTTTTTAAAGATTTATTTTTTATTTATATAAGTACACTGCAGCTGTCTTCAGACACACACCAGAAGAGGGCATCAAATCCCATTACAGATGGTTGTGAGCCACCATGTGGTTGCTGGGGATTGAACTCAGGACCTCTGGAAGAGCAGTCAGTACTCTTAACCACTGAGCCATCTCTCCAGCCCAGGAAAAACTTTTTACAAGGCTGTATCTTCTATTTGTAGGTATATGTATGAACTTACCTACCCCAGCAAAAAATCTACATCTAATTCTCTATCTAATCTATATCTAATAAATGACATTTACCATTTGTTCCTAAACTTATTTTACTTTCAAACTGAAGGTGACTTGTTGGTTTAGTAATGTACAATGGTAAAATAAAGTAAGGACCAGGACGGCATGCGGGCTTAGTCACAGAACACTTGCTTAAGAAGTACAAGGCTCTGGGTAGAACAATGGAGAACAAAACAACTATTAGATATGTTGTCATAAAGATAAAATTGAGCTTGGTATTATACTATGTTCCAAAGGTAAAGCATTTACAAGTGTTCAATCTATATTCAAAAATTTACAGGAAGAAATATTAACTAGTGTTTTACAAATCCGTGCTTCTGAAAAAGAACACACCCTCTTTCACTTTCTTTCTAGGTGTCATTAGATACATATACTTAGGGATGCTAAGGACTGGTAAATGTCTCACCACTGCAGCGTTTACCGGAGCAGCTGGGAGTAAGTCTCCCTGGTTTATGTGTCTGGGTAGGCCAAAACAGCATCAAGTCATCCATTCCACTGTCAATCTCAAGAGCGCAAATTCAAATGTTTAAATAACTTACCTAATTTAATATCGCCATCTAAGGTAAAAAGAATATTGCCAGCTTTTAGATCTCTGTGGATGATTTTATTGTCATGTAAGTAATTCAACGCCTCTAATGTCTGCTTGCAAACTACTTGGATTTGGGACTCAGTTAATGGTCTCTCAAGTTCTATAAGGAGAAAGTAAAAATATATATGTATGTTTTTATTTTTATACAATGAAAATATACAGCTAATTAAATATTTTTTCAATGCATTCCTCCACTGCAATCTTTCAAAGATGATCTGAAGTCATTTATTGTAAAAGAGCTAAATATCTACAAAAATTATTTTCCTGACACAGACTATTCAACATTACATATTATATTTATCTAAAATATAATTAAGTTGATTTCTTAATTACTGAACTCTAAAATTACATTTATGTACATGCAGTTGAAATTGGAGAACAATTTAAAATCAAACATAAAAACAAAGACATTTACCAAGCATCACTGCATCTACTGCTCCTCCTGCACAAAATTCAATGAGGATCTGCACACAAATAGAAAAGTGTTTGTAATTATACCGAGTTTCAGAACTTAGCAAGAACGTATGACAAGCTACTGATCAGTCTAGGCTATAGAAACAGTGCCTTGCCCAACATGAGGGGCTCTTTGCCATCAGCTACTCACAAGGACTCACAAGGAGAACATGTTATAGAAGCATGCCCCTCCCCTTCTCCTCTTTTTCTTTTTTGTTTTTGAGTCAAGTTTCCCTATAGTCTGGGCTAGACTCAAATCTGCAATCTCCCTGTTATCTACCTCCAAAAGCTGGTAGGCATGTTTCACCACACCCAGTTATGCCCATTTTTACAGACAACAGTTTTTAGTAACCTTTCTTTTCTAAAATTAGCAAATATACATTGTTTAATCATTGTAGTATTATTTATACATTTTAAATATCTTATTACTGAAATATCTCATTACCTTCATCTTTCAATTAACTACAACAATGTTAAGTAACCATATATATTGTCTATCATTCAATAAATAAATCCCCCCAAAAGCAGGCTTATTTTAAAGATTTATTTTATTTTTAATTAAGCATATGTGTATGTACCTATGCCAGGATATGTGAACATATCTTCTCTTGAAGTCCAGAGAAGGGTGTTAGATCCCCAGGAAGCAGTTACAAGCAGCTAGAAACTACCTAACACAAGTGCTAAGTAAGAACCAAACTTGGGCCGGGCAGTGGTGGCGCACGCCTTTAATCCCAGTACTTGGGAGGCAGAGACAGGCAGATTTCTGAGTTTGAGGCCAGCCTGGTCTACAGAGTGAGTTCCAGGACAGCCGGGGCTACATAGAGAAACCTTGTTTCAAAAAACAAAAAACAAAAACAAAAAAAAAAAAAAAAACAAACAAACTTGGGTCCTCCTCAAGAGCAGTATATGTTCTTAAGCACTGAGCCATTTCTCAAGTCCTTTTCTTAAAGTTAAAAGAAAGACACACAGATTCAAATTCAATTACCACTGTCATGTACCCATCCTTAACTATGAACAACAGTTATATATGATGATTATTTTATTTATATTAAAGGCTCCTGTTAAATTGTCCCTCATAATAAACTAAACTTTTATTTTCCAATAGTATCAAGGTCTATTTCTTAAAATGCCTATGAGTTTTTATTTTGTATTATTTAGGAATAGTCTGATAAATCCCTAAACAAGTATTTTAGAAGACATCACACCAATAATAACTATACTCTTTTAAAGTAACATTTTTGCAAACTGTGTAATTTGCACACACACACACAAAAAAAAAAAATATATATATATATATGTATAAACTGTCTTCCCTCTTGCTAAAAATTTTTTGGTTTGTTTTTGTTTTTTGAGACAGGATCTCTCTCTATAGCCCTAGCTGTCCTGGAACTAACTATGCAGACCAGGCTGGCCTCCAACTCACTGAAATCCAATTGCCTCTGCCTCCTGAGTGCTGGGATTAAGGTGTGCACCACCACACCAGGCTACTACATTTTTTATAAATGCTTACCAGTAACAATTTATTTTCAAAATTATTACATGATCTGAAAAATAATTTGAAAGCTAAATTCTTTATCCTCTAGAAAAATAAACAAGCTCAAGAGCGAGCTCACCCAGCTAAGTTCCCAACTAGCAGAAGCTAGATCCAAAAGTCTTTTGATTTCAGGCCAGATCTTTATTCTAAGAAAAACATCTAAAACTCTATTTTATAAAAAGCTTTCTTGATAGGCTGCAATGATGGTGCAACAGTTAAGAGCTCAGTGGCTGCTCTTCTAGAACTCAGGCTTGATTTCTAGCACTTACATGGAAATTCACAACTATCTGTAACTCTAGTACCAAGAAATGTGACTTCCTCTGCTGACCACCACGGGATCCAGACATGCACATGGTGAACAGACACGCATGCAGACAAAACACCCACATACATAAAGCGATATTTTTTTAAAAATTTTTTGAAAGGCTGTTGATAAAACTAGGTTGGTATAAGTAAATAGTTATTATAGTAAACATTAAGATTTTATTGCTTAATCTACTTGGGCCTATTTTCTTAAAAATGAGCAAAATGTATAAAATTGTAACAACGTCATCAAGAGGTGAAGGTGAGCCTAATATTTAGCATTACTCATAGCTTACAGTATTGTATGATTCATAAAATCTTTAGGATAAAAATGATAAATAACACAAAGCAAAATAACCTTCACTGAGCAGTGGTGGCACACACCTTTAATCCCAGCACTCAGGAGACAGAGGCAAGTGAATCTCTGAGTTTGAGACCAGCCTGATCTAGAGGGAGTTCCAGGATGGCCAGGATACACAGAGAAACACTGTCTCAAAAAACCAAGAAGAAAAAAACTCTCCAAAAATATTTAAAATACTCAAATTGAAATTACAAACACGTATTTTGGAAATGTTAATATTCTTGACCAAGCTCTCCCACCTAGATCCGGTATCAAATACTTATGATAAAGCAATCTGAAATCTAAAGCTGAACAGCCACTGAAACTTGTTAATGACTCGTTGGCTGATCAACCCTCAATCAAGTAATACACGTAACTAAACAGAAGAGATAACAAGCAAAATGAGCTTTCACAAACTCTTTAGGACAATTAAATCTTTTTGGCTTCTCTGTACAGGAATGAAAATTACATACCCAAAGATTGTTCTCATAATAGAAGGCGTCGAGAAGCTTGACTATGTTTGGGTGATCACAAGATGCTAATATGTCAATCTCAACCATATAATCTTCAAGTTCTTCTTCAGATTTGGTGTCAATCACCTTTGCAGCAGCTAAAACATTGGTCTCTTTATTCTGGGCCTAAAAATGGAAGTACCAGAAATGTCTGTCACACTTTAAATGCTTGATTTACATTTTAATGTTTTTCCTTTTTTAAGAAAATGTTTAGATTCGCCGCATCAACACCACACAGCAGCCAAGGTTCCTCTGTATGCACCCCACTCCACCCCACACCGCCTCAGTCTATACCAGGCTGGTGCATTTGCTATAGCCAATGAGCCTACATTTACATACCACTTCCACTTCCATGCACAGCTTCCACTAGTGTTCAGCCTTGGTGCTGCACACTGAGAACCAACAAATGTGTAACAGAATGTAGCCACTCGGGCTAGTCACCTCTATAACCCCGACTGCTGCCAGGTAACCACTCATCTTTTCACCAACTCCTTGGTTTTACCTTTTCCAGAATGGCACATAGTTGGAATCACGGACTTTTCAGACTGGCTTTTATTTAACTGTATGTTCTTAAAGCTCCTGTAGGTCTTTCCATGGTTTGACAGCTCATTTCTTCTTAGTGCTGAAGTCTCCCACGTCTAGATGTACCACAGTTTGTTTACCCTTTCACCTAACTAATGATATATGCTGACTGTTTCCAAGTTTGGGAATTATGAGGTATCATGTGAGCAATACAGGTATGTTTTCAACTTATTAAATAAATAGCAAACAACATAGCTGTTGGAGCATACAGAGAGCTTAGATCTGAAGAAAACAGGAAACTGCCACACTGAATTCCAAAGTGGCTGTGTCATTTTGCGTCCCTACTAGTGATGATACTGCTCCACATCCCAATGCTGTCCGTGTAATTTCCAAAAGTCTCTTGGATGTGTTTCAAATTATAATTCACAACAGACATATGTAGGACATCTTTTTGGTGCTTACTTGCTCTCTGTATATTCTCTTTGGTGAGGTAGCTGTTCATGTTTTATTTTATTTTGTTTAATTTCTAATTATTGAGTTTTAGAGTTTTCAAACTTTTACCTCATGTTTTCTGCAAATAGTTTCTCCCAGCCTATGGTTTCTCATTCTCTTACACACTATTTTTTAAAGATAACTTAAACATTAATTATGCAGACTGGGTGAGGTAGTTCTCACCTGAAATTCTAGCATTCTGGAGGCAGAGATAGGAGAAATCAACACTAGTTTGAGGCCAGTTTGGTCTACACAGAGAATTCCATGCCAGCCAGAGCTACAAAGAAAGATCCTGCCTCAAAAAAATAAATAAATCCCACTTGCTATGCAGAAGACTAAGTGCTTCCAAGCTTTACAAGGAAGAGGTCAGCACCCACTGTCTCAGTGGCTCATCTGCAGGCTCAGATTCTACAGCTGCCACTTCAAAGCTATGTTGCTTACGGCAAATGTTTTTAAATGCCTGTTTGAGTTTCCTCATCAGTGAATTTTACCTACACTTCACAGTTTTTAAGAACTAAGATAATACATACTAACTATATGTGTCATCTAAATTAGGCATTTAATATAATGTCTCACATATATAGTAAGAATTCAAAAGTATTAGTCATTATTAGTAGTATTATTTGATCCTTAAAACACCACCATGATATTGTATTACCCCTACTTTAAAGGACAATAAACAAACAGGTGTGGTGGTATGAATGTGAATGTCTCTCACAGGCTCATAGGCAGTGGCATTATTAGGAGTGTGGCCTTGTTGGAATAGGTGCACCCTTGTTGGAGAAAGTGTGTCACTAGGGGTGGGCTTCAAGGTTTCAAATGCTCAGGTCAGGTCCAGTGTTGCTCTCTTCTTTCTCCAGCACTCCATCTGCCTGCACGCTGCTATGATTCCCATCATGACAATAGTGGACAAAACTTCTGCGCTGTAAGCCAGCCCCAGTTAAATGTTTTCCTTATTAAGAGCTGCCATGGTCATGGCGTCCCTTCACAGAAATTGAAACCCAAACTAAGACAGTAGGTAACAGGCTTCCTCGGGTCTTACCCTTAGTAAGGGGCAGAATCAGGATTTAAATCCAGATGTTTCCAAGCCCATTTTCACATTAATCATTATTGTCTATGAGTACTTCAAATACATCACACTGACACAAGGGTTACTTTCAACTAAAGGTTGAGAAACACCACACAAAAAATTCTCACCATCCCCATTCCTGAAAACAGAGCTTTCAGTATTTTTTTAAGGCAAGCAAGAAAGATACCTTTTCTTTGTACACCAAAGGAACCATATTTTTCTTTTTCTTCTTTTTTTAAAAGAGATGTATTGTTTTTATGTGTGCGCTTTGTATGCACTCGTGTGCAGGAACCCATGGAAGCCAGAAGAAAACACTGCATTCCCTGGAGCTTAAGTTACAGGTTAAGGGCCATTATATGGATGCTGGGAACTGATCCTGGATCATCTAATAAGAGCAGTAAACAATCTTAGCCACTAAAGCCATCTCTCTAGCCCCATTTTATTCTTAATAGAATATTCTTATAGAAGCCATAGCCCAGAGAATCCCATATAGGTAGACCTTGGTTTAAAAAAAAAAAAAACAAACCCAAAAAACAAAAAAACTGTCTTTGTAATCCTTGTGCACCACTGTGTAGCTTTCCACAACTGTCTCTGATCAACCTAAAATCTAAAGCATATGTACGTTACCATTCCATTGAGTCCTGGTCCCTTTATGAGGTATGCATGTGAAACCTGTGTGAAGTTTGTATGCTTGTCTCCTAGCAATCCATCGTAGATCAATTTGACTCTCAGACCCGTCAGGACCGTAAAAGTACAGGCTCTGTTCCAACTCCTTACATCCTTTAGCTTTTCAGAACTTCCTTTCTTTTCCTTGCTCCATTTTGCTGTTTTCCATTTTCCTCCCCTGTAGCTGAATAGTTTCTCATTTCCAATATTTACAAATTACAGGTTTGAGTAAGTAGTAGGAGCCAGGCTCTGGGTTTGCTGTTGTCATTGTTTCACTTTTTAATGATTTGATTTATTTTGTTGCATATTAACAGTTAATACTACCCAGGTGTACACATGGAATCAAAGGATAACTTTTGGAAGTCAGGTCTCTCCTAGCATGTAGGTCTCAGGATTCTAACTTGGCTTTGTAGAAAGTGTCTAATCTTGGGGTTCACCCACTCAAGATCACTTTTTTAAAGGTTAGGAGTCAGACCTTAAAATACTAATTAGGTTGTTTTTATAAGACATTTTAATATTATGCGTTATCATTTTATCAAAACTGCATTACCACCTTTAAAAAATAAAATACACTTTTTAATAACTACTAATGGTCACTTCTTGACCTTTCAGCTAAAAGCAAGTGTAAAAACTACTAACAAGTAACAAATGAGTGGATAAATGCATGTTCAAATCAAACTCCTTACAAGTTGGCCATGGTGGTGCACACCCTTAATCCTAGCTCTTTGAAGGAAGAGGCAGGAGCATCTCTGATCTACATATAGATCTACATATAGATCTACATACAGGTAAGCCGGTTCTACATATAGTTCCAGAACAGCCAGAGCTACATGGTGAGATGTCATCTCAAAAAACAAACAAACAAAATAGCAAAAACAAAGAAACAAAACCCCAAAACCCACTTTTTACATGGATGTCTATTTAGAGAATTCAAATACTGTGAAAAATACCAGCAGTCAGAAGTCAGGCCCCTCCACCATCTTCACTGCTACATCATCGACATGCATACCTGTGATCTGTCTACAGGTGTGCATAGCTTCAGTATGGGAACAATGTATACTTACACACGCCCACATCGTATCGTAAGAATATAATTTCATAAAATAAGTAATTTATACGTAAAAATTATATCAAAGCACTATTTACAACAATGCTAGGAAAACTAATCAGCCTTAATGTTCACTAATAAGAGCCCCTTTAAATCACATAGTACAGTTCCAAAATGGAAACTCAGCCACTAAGATTGACCAATTAACATTTCTTAAATGAGATGGTAGCCATAACATCTGGCTGGGGGTTGGGGGAGACTTGTAAGTATCCAATGTTCCCTTACTATTCTGCCTAATCCTAATCCATCAAATTTTATCAAATCTAGGATTCCTTTTAAGATACACTATTACTGAAAAAAATAAATAAAGTTGGGTATACTAATACACGTTTTCAAGTCCAGCACTTGGGGACTGAGGCAGGAGGATTCTTCCAAGTTGGAGGCCAGCATGAGCTACATAGTTAAGTGTCAACCCAAACTATACCTTATTTCAAAAAATAAAGGCAAAACAAAAGGATGTGCTATTATTTTCTAGACCAAAGGGAAAAAAACTAATTAAATTTTACTGATCCATCCAAATTGCTATTGTATATCTATTATCCCTGTGAATATATGAAATTTTGACTCCTGTGAATTACATTTGACTAACCATTATCGGATATTTCTGGTTTTCCATACACCATCACCCTCTGATCATCCGAAGCTTTAGTAATGAGACACTTCGGTCAGCTGGCTGACTGGCTGGCTGGGTGACTGGCTTTGTGATGGGATCCTGCTGCAGTATTCTAGGCTAGCCTCGAACTACGGTTCCTCCTGCTTCCACGTGTGGAGTGTTGAGAAGACCACCACAGTGAGGTTCAGCAGTTGTTAAATGAGCTCTAGTCTCCAAGATCTTCTTGGAGACTCCCACTTTGAGGCAATCCTGCTGAGGCTCTCTTGAACTTTCCACATAAAAGAAATGTTATTAGGTAAGCAGTCCTCACACTGCCTCCTCCCAAGGAACTTAGAACAGGCTAGAGGCAGAGATGCCAGGAGTTCTAACTGCTTAACTAGGGACACAGGTTAGTTAGTTCGTGGTGCAGGAATGGCTACATGATGACCCAGACCTGGCCAACAGCCATTTTAAAAGGCATTGACAAAAACAGCTCCCACTTTGCTACTTTTCATAGTTATTGAGAAAAAAAGACACAGAGATAGAAGAGATTTATCACCACTGGTAAAACACAGCATTCAGTTTGTCCCCCTTTGAAAAGTACTACAGCTGAGCCAGTAATTAAAAAACACTTTCCTCTGAGGCAGACAAAATCAGCCAGAGATTAGCCCTTCTCCTTCCATTTTCCTGTAACACTGTAGGAAGAACAGACCCAACGAAACCAGTCCTGATAGAGGAGCACAGTGAAGCCCTGGTGAACAGAATGGAGAAAGGAAAAAAAGAGTAACTAACATTAGGTAATCTCTAAAATTCCTTACTGGGACAAATTCTTATATCCCACTGCCCTAGATATAATGTTAAACCAACAATGGTATCTTTCTGCTTAATATAACAAACAAAAGTTACATTGGTGTATCAAAAAGCTGAATGTATAGTTCTGCACGCTGGCATGCTTAGCGTCTGAGAGGCTCAACTCCAATTCCTGGCACAAAAAGAAAACAAACAAACAAACAAACAAAGGCTTCTTACTTTTCTGCCTAAAAATAATCACTCATTATAATCTGGTTCCAAAGAACTGTAGAACACCCAAGCTGAAATAAGCACTGTAAGTACCATGACCCTAAAAAGTTACCTACACAATAACAAAACGCATGAAAACTCCTAATTTGAAGCTTAAGGTATTTTTAGTTTATTTTGTCTTGTCTTGTTTAATATAGAGCTTGGGACTGAACCCACAGCCTTGAAGATGCTAAACACATTTATCAGCCCCACATAAAGACGTCATGTCAAATATTCATAAAAAGTAAGAACAGGATAACAAGTAGTAAAAATTAATTTAAAATACAGCATCTCTTGATAAAAGGTCTCAAGAGTCAGCCATGGACACTCAAAGTCATTATATTTATATTTGCTTAATTTAACAATATTGTGTGGCTACTTTACATAAACAGAGAACTGTGGGAAAACATAATTTACCTAAGTTCTCTATTTATGTTCTAAATGAAGGAGGGTAAAAACTAGACTCTCATACACTACTTTTTTAACAGTGGTTGCACATCCTGGGTAGTGAGGAATTTTTAAATCCTATTTTATTTCTACAGTGCTACAGTTTCTGAGGCTACATGATATTTTTATAACAAGCAAATTTTAATAACAATCTCAGCTAGAAATTAAAACTCCCAAAAAAAGAGAAAGAAATTCAAATGTTCTACAAAGAAAATCAAGTTGATTCCAGCCTCACGAAAGTGTCAACCTAAAGAGAGAAAGGTTAAACCCCACACACGATAAATACAAATCAGAAGAAAGAAGAAAGGAAGGAAGGAAGGAAGAAAGACAAAGATGAAATTCAGTCCCTAATATTGATCTAATATTGATTCTGTTAATTTGGTCGCTTCTGATTCTTCACCACCCAACAAGTGGTAAGACCCCAACTGTCCAGAGCATGAGGACATCTAAAAAGTCTACCAACTCTAAGATAACATCATTGTCCCACTTCACAGACTGCCGACTCTGAGTGACCTGAGCATGCTAAAAGGAACACTGAGAGAGAGACTATGGAAAACTGGGACAACAGAGGGCTTCAAGATATATGTTTAAAAGTAAGACAGAGGTATACTACCTTCTAGAATTAATTTAAGGAAAATAAATGCTTTCAACATTTAAGACTCTTAGTTACATTTACAACTGCACTGTAAAAAATTTCAAAATTAATCAAGAAGACAGAAAAACTAGCTGTACAGTGAAAACAGCCAAACACTACTGAAAAAAAATAAAGACATTAAAAAAATGGAAACACACTGTATGCTCATGGAATAGTGACAATAATGTTAATATTGCCGACAGATTGCTATACAATGTAAACTCTTTCAAACTCTCAAGGTTTTTCCAGAAATAAAAAAGGCCATCCTAAAATATGGGATTTCAAATAACCCTAAATAGCCAAAACAATCTTATAAAAGAAGAACAAACCTAAAGTACTCAAAATTCCTTATTCAAAACTTACTACAAAGCTACAGTAATCAAAATGGGCACAGGTATAAAGACAGACAGGTCGGGCTGGAGAGATGGCTCAGCAGTGAAGAGCACTGACTGCTCTTCCAGAGGTCCTGAGTTCAATTCCCAGCACCCACATGGTGGCTCACAACCTCTGATGCTCTCTTCTGGCATGCAGGTGTATATGCAGATAGAGCACTCATAGACTGATAAATCTTTTTTAAAAAAAAAAAAAAAGACAGACACAGAGAAAAGCCCAGCATGTGTGGTCATGATCTTCAACAAGGGTGTAAAAGATGGGGACAAGACAGGCAGTTGTTTCTATAAATCATGCTAGAAAAATTAGTATCCATATGCAAAAGAATTAGGTTGGTACCTTATCCAGTATCACACAAACCTTTTTAAAAAATCTAAATGCAACACCTAAAACTATAAAACTCTGAGAATACAATAAGGGGTCAAGGAGATGGTTCAGCGCATAAAGGCACCTGCGGCCAAGACTAATTACCTGAGTTTGATCCCCTGGACCTACAAAGTCAAAAAAGAGTATTCTTGAAAGTAGTCCTCTGACCTCCACGTGTCTCATGGTGCTCGCATGCGCGCGCGCGCACACACACACACAAAATAAATAAATAAAATGTAATTGTTTTTAAGAATACATGAGATAAAATCCTTAATATTTGAAAATTACTCCTTGGCTGTGAAACCAACTGCTCAGCAGTTAAGAACACACACTGTTCTTACAAAGGACGCAAGTTCAGTACCCACATCAGGCAGCTCACAACAGTTCAAGTGATTCAACACCATGGACATCTGTACTTACTCCATAAACATGATTGAAATAAATCGTTTAAAATAAAAATACAATTCAAAATGCACAAAGGAGAAACTGGGGAACTGGCTTAGTCAGTAAATGCTTGCCCTACAAGCATGAGGACCCATATAAAAGCAGTACTGGGGAGGCAGACACAGGAAGATCCCAGGACCTTGCACGAAAGACAATCTAGACCAGAGGTTCACAACCTTCATAATGCAGCAACCTGTTAATACAGTTCTTCACGTTATCTCCACCCCCAACCAAAAAATTCTTTTTTTTGCTACTTCATAGCTGTAACTCTGCTACACTTTGAATCAAAGTGTAAATATCCGTGTTTTCTGATGGTGTTAGGCAACCCCTGTGAAAGGATCAGTCGACAAGCCAAGGGATCACAACCTACATATTGAGACCTGCTGATCTAGACAAATCTGTAGGTGACAGGTTCAATGAGAGACCATTTCTTACAAAGTAAGATGGAGAGCTACTGAACAAGGCACCAAACACTGACTTCTGGCCTATACACACATGAACACATTTGCATCCAAACATATAAACCATGTATACATAAATATAATATATATATGAAATAGCAAAGGACTCAAGCAAAATTTCTTCAAAGACGACATGGGAATAGCCAGTAAGTATACGGTACATGCTGAGCACCACTAACTGGAAAAATGCAGAAAGAAGCTACAACAAATACTACCTTCCTCATTCGAATGGCTAACTTAAAAGGAACAACATTGGCCAAAAAAAAAAAAAAAAAAAAAAAAAAAAGGTGGAGCCGGCCGAACCACCGTGCACAGCTGGAGGACGTAAGATCACACAGCTGACTGTGGGAAGCAGCACGGCAGCGTCTCAAAGGGTTAAAATGAGACTAGAAGATATCTGCTCCAACACTCCCACGAGTTTCAAAAAGGTAAGCATATACTTTTCTTCATAGAAGCATTATTTACAATAGCTAAAATGGTAGAAATGACCCAAAATCCCATCCACAAAGGAATGGCTAAGTAAAATATACGAACATATGCAGAGGAGTATTATTTAAATCTAAGAAAAAAGTGGAAATGAATTTCTTTTTGTCGTTGTTTTGTTTGGGTTTTTGGTTTTTTTTGGTGTTTTGGTTTGGTTTGGTTTTGGTTGGTTGGTTTGGGAGTTTCATTTGTTTATTTGTTGTTTTCAAAACAGTATTTCTCCATGTAGCCTTAGCTGTCCTGGAATTATCAATTGGTAGATCAGGCAGGCCTTGAATTCAGAGATCTGCCTGCTTCTTCCTCCCTAGTACTGGGATTAAAGGCATGCACCATCACTGCTTGGCACAAAAAAAATAAAAAAGGAGAAATTCTGATAAGCTAGAAATGGCTGAACCTAAAACCAGGGCAACTGAAAGATGCCAATCACAAAATGATATATACTATACAATGTAATTAAAGCAATCAATATCATAATGTGGAATAATGGTTGCCAAGGACTGGAGAAAGAATAGAAGTTATTGTCTTTAAATGGGAAGACTTTTAGTTTTACAAAATGAAGAGGTCTATAGCCAGGTAGGAGTGGTGGTGAACATTTTTGTCATATTTAAGGCCACTTAACAGTACATATAAAGAACAGTCAAGGCATACCAGGCATAGTGATGCACGCTGGTGATCCCAGCATTAGGAAGGGTAAAGCAAGGAGAACTGAGGGGTCAAGAACAGCCGGTTATGCACAGTAAGAGCCATGCCAGACTGGGCTATGTACAAGATCCTGTCTCCACCCCCACCCCACCCCCCCACATACACACAAAGAAATATTCAGGTCCGATACTGAAAAGTAAAGATGTAGAAAAAAGCTGGGCATTATAGAACATAACTATAACCTCAGCACTTAGGAGGCTAAAACACATGGACACCAAGTTCAAGACCAGCCTGCACTACTTCACAAGCTCCTGTCTCAAAGAAAAAAAAATCTTAAAAATGTAAGTAATTTGTACAACCATTCTACAGTATTTTCACAGTAAGCTTTTGTAGAAGTTAGGTCCCAGTTTTTCCTCCCAGCCCCATGCTCCCAGAAATAAGACTCAGACTCAAAATATATTTACAAAGACCTTGGCCATATAGCTAGGCTCTTCTCTGACTAGATCATAATTAAAGATAGCCCATTTATTTTAACCTACAGTCTGACATGTGACTGGTTACCTGTGCTTGGGTACCATGCATCCATCTCATTACATCTTCCTGACCCAATCTGCCACCTGGCTCATTCCCAGAATTCTTTCTCCTCCCAAATGTCCCATCTCTATTTCCTGCCTAAGCTGTAGGTGATAGGCTTTGTAATTGGCAGGTGATGTATCCGCACCATATACAAGATATCTCTCTACACACAGGCTGAATACACCTGATAGAGGCGGACGGAAAACTCATGGGGACTTCCTGGAGACTACAGCTTCAAGAGAAGGCACTACGGGATCTCCCAAGATTCATCATGCCATCCTTTCATTTGGCACGAATGAAGATTTATACTACAGTTTGGTTATTGATCAAACCAACTCAAAAGAAGACAGCTGTCTTTCACCTGCTCAAATAAGAAACAAAAATTCATCTTTGACTGATCTGTACACATTGCACATTCCATACATTATGTTAACACAGAAATATATATTACCTCTAAAAGTCCACAATTTATTTAGAGAGAGAGAGAGAGGGAGAGAGGAAGGGAGGGAGTGAGAGGGAGGGAGAGAGAGGTGTACAGGGACGAGATGAGATGAAATGGAGGAAGAAAGGAGAATGGGAAGGCCAGAGGGAGAAAAGAAAGCAGATGGGAAGAAGAAAGGAGAGAGGCAGTACTAATAACTCAGTTAATTCTCTATAAAAGCACTCCTAGTATCCCAGCACTAATTTATAGGAAAACATGTGAGGAAATACCGATAAACTGGCAAAGCTGCTTCACTATCTTATATACTAAAAGAAGAAAGGCTGAGTATTGTTTTACTCCTTGTATGTAAACTAAGTAATTATAGCCACATAGAAAGCAGAAAGCTAACAAGAAAATGGAGGGGTAGAAAGTAAGTTGTCTTGCTTTTGACATTTTTCTTTTCATAATCTTGAGATTAATTATTTACTTAAAACCTTCTAAAACCGAGTTTTAGGAAAGAAAATAAATTCAGTAGTTTGGACTGGTATCATCCATTAAAAGCTATTCTGAAATTTAAAACCTATCCATTCCCATTTTAGTATATCACAGCACACCAAGTTTTATAATGAAGAAGCAACATTTATACTGTAGCAGCAGCATCTTACATCCAAGCAGCTGTGGACCTTGGCAAAAGAACTGTTTCTCTTACTGACTTAGAAAATAGCTAGATAAAGCACTCTGTGTGTCTGTCCATGTGTGTTTGTGTATGTACACAAGTTCATTTAAGTGCACGCGTGCGCGTTTATGTGGGTGGAGGCAAGTAGACACCCTCGCTACTGTTCCTCAGGTACTATTCATCTTGGGTTTTTTTGTTTTTTTTTTTTTTTTTTTTTTTTTTTTTGAGATGGGGCTCTCACTGGTCTGGAACTCACCAATAAGCTAACACAGCTAGCAAAGAATTTGCCTGCCTGCACCTTTTTAGCTCTGGGTTCACAAGTGTCCCAGGTGTTTGACACAGGTGTGGAGTGGAAACTTCTAGTTTCTCTGGAAAGTCAGTTATGTCAAATGATGGTTTGCTGGGGCACACAGGTGTAAGGATGTCTGGCTAAGGCAGACACAGGAAAGAATGTTTTCCTGAAGCGGACACAGGTGAGAGGATGGTTGGATACAGCAGACACGTGAAAGGACCCTTAATGAAGGAGCATAAATAGGACCCCACAGGCAGTGGGAGATGAGCCTGTGCATTGGTTTGGTTTGCTCCCCTCACTATTCTTCACTAACTACGCACATGTATTGGTTTGCCTTACACAGCGTTGTTGATCTCCACTAGTGGTGATGCCAGAAACTTATCCAAGAACTGCTCCTGAGGCTCCTGCGGCAGCCTGCCACTTCCACAGCCCCACTTCAGGCCAGTTGGTATTCCTGCCTGGTATCTGCCTGCAGAAGGGTCTGGACTGTAGCTGCTGGTTCGTGTGTGGTGTCTGCCTGCCTAGAGGACTGGTCTGCAGCTGCTGAGTTGTATTTGGTGTTTGCTACAGGACTGACCTGCTGCCCAAGAAGGTGGAGCTCACCCCCAAAGAACTGTTGCTAACAGGTCCACTTCCCCCACATCCTAATAGCTTTTCTCTTCCACTCTGCTGGGTGGTGGGCTAGAGGGGAGGTTGAACCTTATTAAAAGTAGGTTGCAAAAACTTGATGCCTACACAGGTGCTCAGAGATTGAACCTTACAAGCACTTTGGTCCTTACAAGCACTTTACTGTCTGAGTTAACGTCCATATGCAGGAAATTTAATTCCTAAATCCACGCATTAATGATCTCTGGAGATGGGACTTAAGGAAGCACCAGGGTCATGAGGGGTCTGCCACAGTCAAGCTTCAAATCAATTTGTCATGATCGAGAAGTTCTCTTGCACACACTTTGTAGTCAGAAACTGCTTCAATAAGCAGAGGCCACTGATGGTTAATAGATTACTGGAAAGACAGTTAGGCTGTTAGACAAATCTTGACACATTTACTGTCTCCATATGATGTTTCTTGCCATAAAAGCTCTCACCAGATGTTAAGCAGATGTTGTGCCAAGCTCTTAGATGATCCTAACTCCAGGATCATAAACCAAATAGTACTCTATACTCAATCGGTTATAGTAATCAAAAAATTTACCAAAATACTTCTAGAATCCTCCTGGTCGGAGTGCAAATTCATAAAAGTACTTATAAGCAAGAAAGTCCATTCCCAGGTACACATCCAACACAAATGAATGAAGGTGCACATGTGTGCGCGCGCACACACACACACACACACACACACACACACACACACACACGAAAATACTGATAATGCCAGGCAAGGTGGCATAAGCATGCAATCTCAACACTTGAGAATCAGAGACAGGAAGACTACAAATTTAAGGGCAGCCTGGGCTACAAGTTCTATGCTAGTCTGGACCACAAAAGATCTTCTATCTGGGGAGATAGCTCTGTGGTTAAAGAGCTTACACAGAAGCATGAGGATCTGAGTTCAGATTTCCAAAACAACACTCAAATTCTATATGTACCATGTAGTCATGGTAGCCTGTCTTCAATTCCAGCACTAGGAAAGGGTAAACAGGATTCCTGGAGCAAGCTGGCAAGCCAGACTAGCTCAGCCAGCAAGCTAAGTTCAACTGAGAGACCTCTTACTTTGCCTGATTGAATAAAGTAGAAAGCATGTGAACACTGAACCTCTGTACACTTGTGCCCTCACACTTCAACACAAACATGCCCACACAAGGAAAAATTGCATACACACATATATACATGAGAAAAACCACATATGTACATAGATTAATCTTACTGGTAATATACAAAAAGGAAAAGTAGTCCAAATGCTACCAACAAAAGAACAGACTGTAATCTGTAGCATTTCAAAAATTTTAATACTGTAGAAAAAACATCAAACGGTCTCACTCATTATACCAAAAATATAACCTTACTCAAAAGAATAAATTCATATCAAGCCCAAACACTGCAATAACAGTAGTACATATAAGACAGAGCAGTTGACTAAAAACTAGAGGGAAGGGGGGAGGGGAGGAAGAGGGGGAGGGAATGGGAATCAAGATATGTTTATCAGGTATAATTTACTTGGACCAGCCAGATGTCTCAGAAGGTAGAGGCATATCAGGGGCAGAACTGACAACTAGAGTTCCATCCCAGGGAGAATCAACTCCTGAGAGTTGTCATCTGACCATCACAGGTCTGTGGCACACACACACACAAATTAATCAATCAAAAATAAAAATGCACACACGTTTTGGTGTTAGGCAAACAACAAGTGGAAGGGGAAGGGGAAATGGGAATAGGAGTTAGCAGTTAAGGAAGATGGGGAGCAAGAACATGCAAAAGGGGGGGGGGGTCGAAGGAGGATCAACCAAAACTAAGCATGTGTGAAATGCCACTGGGAAACCTACTTTGTAAGCTAATTGAAAAATGAAATTAAAAATAACCCCTAGAAAGCCAAAAATGGCCCACTATGCCAGTAATCCTAGAATTTGGAGGAAGAAGCAGGAAGAAGTATAGAATTCAAAGCATACTGTGCTAAATACACAAGACCCCCATCTTAACAGAAAATGTGTAGGCCTAAGCAAACAGTAGCTCCAGATGGTAAGTAAATACTAAACAGTCCACAGGAATAAACTAGGGGTTAACAATATGGAATTCATATTCTGGACTTGTTCAAGGTAAATGTCAACTTAATTCTAAATTACTGACAGCCACATAAAATTACATCACCAAGCCTGTAATCCCAGCACTCAGGAAGCTAAAGAGCCTGAGCTACATTGCCAGTTCAAGGCCAACCAGAGATATACAGCAAGGCCTGTTTAAAAAAAAAAAAGAAGAAAAGTCAAGACACTGCTACTTGGCAGCTGGATGTGTGATTCAAAGCCAGCCTCATCAGCATAGGGAGTTCTAGACCACCCAGGGGTACAGAGGGGTAAGGGGAGGGGAGAAAACGACACACTCAAATCCTAAGAAACTCTACCCTCAAAGATGAGCTAGCAAAGGCGGAAAGTAAACACAGAAGACAGGAAAATAAAAGCCAACAGAAGGCTTTAAACAGGAAGAGTGGCCAGTGTTCACAGCATCCTGAGAACTCAGGAAGGATAGTAAGTAGCCACTGAATGCAGAGACAGAATCTTAAAACCCAGACAGGAGCTACTGGGGCAGGGGCAGAAACTGCCAAATAAAGAATATAGGAAAATGCCGCAGAAGGGAAGCGCGTGAGCCCCGTACTGAAAGGACCAAGTGCAGCAGGGCTGGCAGGGGTGGGGGTGCATATCTGTCTCACATTACCATAGAAAGAAAATAAATCCTAGAAGCTGTGAAGAGAAAAGGATCACAAGGAATCAGGAAACAAACTGACATCAGATTTTCAACATCAACACTGGAAGCCAAAAGAAATGAATGGAACAAAATTCGAAAAATTCTCGTTCTTAAGAATTTTAGGAAAACCTGTGTTTTGAAGTAGAATTCTACATGCTACTCACAGTATTATAAAAAGAAGATATTCCAACAGGCAAGGTCTAAAATATACTTCCTATGGGTTCTTTCTCAGGAAGCTACTAGAGGTTTTACACAAAATCAAGAAATAAATACTAAACACGGGGACTCTTGGAAGTAGTTTGTGCTCCCAAGACTTTAAGGAAAAAAACTAGAATCCATTACTGAGGAAAATTACATAAACAGAGGTTAAAACATACACGGCAAGACACGATGATTTTCTCAACATTGATGCATAAATTCACTAACATCAAAACCAACACAATCGTTGGTGGGGTCTTGGTTGGCTGTCTCTTTTGTTGTTGGTTTTGAACTTCAGTCAAGGTATTTCTAAAACAAACATGGAAGTGTTAAGGGGGAGGAATGTCCCAGAGACTTGAAAAACAGTAAGGGGCTGCCTTACTCTACTAGGATCTCACTTTACTGCTTTTCTAACTAAGACAGTGGGACAGGCATAGACTGACAAACTGAAAACTGCAGAAAGTAGTAGGTATATATAGTAGATAAAACACTTCAGAGCAGTAACAGTCCTTAAGGGAGAGATCCCCATTGGTGGGAGGACTGGATCCCTACCTCACACCACAAACAAAAATGTAGTAGTCTCTGCAAACCGTGGACTTGTAACAGGTAAAATTCTAAAACTTTTGGAAGATAAAGTAGGATATCTTCATGATATTGGCTTAGGAAAGAATGCCTTAAAAATAAACATTAGATTGAAAAGAAAAAGCCTGAAAATTGTATTCTTCTGACTTGAAAAAGTCTCTCAGCAAAGACACTGTAATAAGAATAGAAAGACAAGGCACAGGATGAGAAGGAATTTACAATACCAAACTGGAAACTGGTTAAAATGACATGTATGTCCAAGTTTGGACATATATGGATATACTACTACAAATGTATATACTACATACAGATGCAAAATGGTATAAGAAAATGAACGAAAGAATGGAATACAAAAAAATTAAACTACAACATAAAAAAATTATTCATAATCAGATGGTCAAAAATTCTAATAATACCAAATATTGACAAGAATGAAGATCAAAGACATCTCTACCCAGCCGGTAGGAATGTAAAATAGTTTACTTAGTTTGACAGCATCTAGTAAAATTAAAGTTATACTTCTCCAGAAACATAGCCATGCCGTCCCTAAATTAAGTCTTAGTGAAGTATCCTGGCGTTTTATGTCAGTGTCAAAACTTAGAAACAACCAGCATGACGACCAGCAGTAAAATGTCAAATGAGTGCTATATAACAGATGCTGCCCAACAACGAAAATGAGCTAACCACAGAGACAGATAATAACCAAGGCCATGCAACAAATAATAATGATTCTGAAAGGGAAGGCACAGCATACACTTAATATGATTCTATTTTTATAATGCTCAAACACTTATAAAACTAAATTGAGAGCTTTCAGTGCAACAGAATTCCTTGACCCTGATGTTCTCAATGTAAATTATTTTACTATCAGCTAATCCCACACACATACAAGAATTACATATTTCACTGCTTTCCGAAAGGCATAGGCAGTAAGTTGCGACACAGCACACAGCCAGGACTTTCAACTACTTTAATAGGTAAAACGGTTTCTGGACTTGCTACTTGATACATATTTTTATGTTATCTTTTAGTTTTTGACTAAATGATTACATATCCTTATTTACATTAAACCACACTACATTAAAAAGAAATTTCAAACAGTGGTGATTTTTCAAGCATGCAAGTAACCGTGAGAGCCATACAGATCTGGGCTGAGGGGAAGGAGTCTGACTACATGATGGGAAGCCGACTATAAAAACTAAGAACACAACATGACTGCCCAGTTATAATTTAACCCTTTAACAGTCACCAATTTCTGTAAGCAAATGGTACCTGGAATCAAGTTTTAAAATAGTTGTCTACTGCACACTACCAAAACATATTAAGGCATGATAGCATCCACCCCACAGAAAGAAGTCTAGTTTCCCTCACATAAGTTTAGGACTTCCAGAGAAGTTCTGAAAAATAAACAATTTTTGGAAAAAGGAAAAAGAACGCCAAAAAGTCAGATAAACTTAAATGTAAATTTTTATTAAAAGCAAACAACAACAAAAAAAAAAAACAACCAAAAAAAAAAAAATTCCTGCCTAGCTCCTCTAAAGCAGATACAAAGAATTTGTGTTAGTATCACTGAAAAACAATCTTTAAGCCCCAGGAATTATGCTAGGCACTTGATAATGTTGAGCTACACAATGTCTCAAATTTTTCAGGAAATTTCAACTAACGTTGCAATAGGATTGTGCATCACCCTCTGCAGAGAAACCAAGTCAATAGCTTCTGGGTCCCTGTTCCTCTCTCTGGTTCCACATTTCACTTCTACAACCTCTAAAGATAGCAACAGAAATTTGTACCATTTATTGAGCCCCTTCTGGCTGCCTCATTCTTTCTATATGTTTATACTACAGATGCTGAGTAGGCTTTCTAGTGAGGGAACTCAGTCACCCAATAAATAGGTACCTTGCCCAAGGTCACAGACTCCTGTGGGGGAGCAAGGAATACTCTGTACAGAAGCCCCTGCTCTGGATCCTATGCTGGTTATATCCAATGGAATGTCTGCACACCATGAAACCTGGTCGTGATCACCGACCACCTCCTCACTACAAGAGTCAGGTCCCTTGTGAGTTAATCGTTGCCTCTCCTCAGTAACTGCATATTCAGAGGGTATTAATACGTGGAAAGATCTGAAGACACACTTAAGGAAACCTATGATTGTACAATTGAGAAAACGTCGGAAGAGGTGGCTATTTTGGTCATGACTACCAAGCTGGCTATGATGACCAGTACTAAACGAGTGTCCCCTAGAATGATTTTCCTACCACACTTAAATGCCCTTCCCACCATGCACCTTTTACAGTAAGCTCTTGCTCTTACTATACAGAAACCATACTATATGCCGATTTTCAATACCGTTCAACTGAAGATAACATATATTATTTCATTTCAAGAAATATGTGAGGAAATGCACATGCTGAGTAACAGATTCAAATGTGAAACTCTGGGCCTTAATTTTATTATATAAACATGAAAATGTCAATTATAATACTTGACAAGTGCTACAGTAGCCATGTGAACAAGATGTTCTGAAAACAGTCATCAAAGTGTGCCTTTCAGACTGGATAAAAAAAACGACTGGGATTTTGACAGAACACATTCAAGGCACGCATTACAAGACAGAGTGTACTAGGCTTAGAAAGCAGAGGACATGCTTTCTACTGAATGAAGTTAAAGTAAAAACACACCATACATACAGGAACAGAAGACCTGAGTTCAAGGCTAGACTGAATCATTGTGGCCATGAACTAGTTCTGAGTCTCAGTGTCCCCTCCATGGACAGGTGGACACTGCCATTTACCTGCTCACCTCCCAGGACTTTTATAGGATACGAATTATGTGAGACTGAAAAGCCTTGAATTTATGTTTTCACTTCTAAGCAACCTGTGGGTCCTTCCCCTAAACTGTGGCTCATGAAAACCTCACCCTTCAGGAAGTAAATATTCCAATGACATCATTCATACACTTGCTAGGACAGTGTAAACAGGCAACATTCACACCTCTGTGTTGAAACATCAAACCTCTATTGAAATAAATAAATACTCGTGTAGTTTTTTGATTCCTCAAACACTGGTATTGCCTTCTTGCCAATGCTTATCATATTTCAAAACTAGGATGAAATGCAGATCGTCTTCTGGAAATTTTGTCAGAAATTCCATCCCATGTGGCCAAGCAACCAACTCAAGAACAGACTCCGAACTGGCAATGCATCTTTTGCTCGTTTTATTTGAACTACAGAGACTCCCAGCTGGATGTCCCCATCTCCAAAAAGTTACCTGTTTCCTGCACACATGCAAACGCCATCAGTAAACAAACATTAGCACAGTGAGAAGAAAGAAGCTAACGAGTTTCCGATTTTAAAAGACTTGAGGGCCACAACCGCCCGCTCCTCCCATTAAATTACACTCATTTCTTTCGGAAGTTTGACAGGGTAGACTGCAGAACCATCGCTATTGAAACTGCATCCGGCCCCACGGTATTCAGTAAGCCCTACCTTCCGAGCCACTGCTTGGATGCAGAGCTGAAGTTTCGACCTACAAAGTCAAGGCGCGGGCAAGACTCGGGAAGGGCTGTGGGGGTGAAGTCCTCGTGCCAATCCGGACAGGCGGGCGTTTCATCTCCTAAGTCAACTTCCCGTTTTCTCCCTCTTACCTTATACACTTTCCCAAAGGCTCCGTCGCCCAGTTCTCCAATAATCTCCCAAAACTCTTCAGGGTTCAGGTCTCTCTTCACATGTTCGTACTGTTTCTTCTTCTTCTCGCTCCCCAACTTGAAGATCTTACGGAAATTGAAGAAGGACATTTTTCCTGCCCAACAGAGCCCCTTGCACTTAAACGGCTAGGAACAATAAAAGGCAAAGTTTGTGGCGCGTCGTCTCCCGCGCGAGCCCAGGGTCCGGGCCGCTCCCGCAGGGCGCTCCCCGGAGAAGGCGGGGCGCCGACCGGGCTCAGGCCCCGGAGGGGGGCGCGCGGCCGCTGCGAGCCGGGACAGGCCGAGCAGCACTGTGGACACCTCGCTCGCGGGCCCCGGGGGCTGCACCTGCCCCGGCGCTCGTCCCCGCCCAGCACCGGGCCGCACGGGTCCGAGCGGCGCGGACGCCCGCGGCCCGCGGCGACTTAGGCCCGTGTCACCGCGCGTCTCCCGGGGCGGCGGCCGCTCCGGGCCCGGGAAGCGGCCGGCGCCCGCCAGGCGCGCAGAGGTGAAGCTGAGCTCTCCCTCCGGGGCCCCGCGTCTGCTCCGAAGCGTCCGTTCCCGCTGCGCGACTCCGGCGCGTCCCCTCGGCTCTGGGGCGCCGCCGTCTCGCTCGTCGCCTCAGCCCACACAGCCTCGACCCGCAGCGCGCACGGACGCCGACGCCGACTCGCAGCGCGCCCGAGCTCCTCGGCCCCGCTCGCGCGCGCGCCCCCGTCCGCCCGGTGACGCGCCCGGCTCACCGCGCGCTCGCGAGGGCGTACCCTCTGGCCCCGCGCACGCGCGTTGGGGCGGCCGGGCGGCTCGCTGGCGCCGGCGGCGGGAGGTGTGGCGGAGGCTTGAGCGCTTCCATCCGCGTTGACCTCTGCGAGCCCGAGCCTGGTGGTTCCACGGCGTCGTTGGCTAGGTCTCCTTCGGCGCGACCCTGTTGATTGCGCTTGCGGATGTTGCCTCATTCTGCACAGGGGGAAGCGGGAAAGCAGGCTAAGTTGGTGCCTGAAAGTGGACTGTTTCCGCTTCAGAACCCGGACAGGAGTCCTGTGAGAGGGAGAGCCGGGAGCCTGGGCTTTCAGCCATAATTCAGAGACTTTGAATATAGCATCCGATTCCCCATTGCGATGATCCCCATAGTCCTTACTGGAAGGTTACAGCATAGATCAAAAGAGACAATAAATGGAAACCCTTTGCACAGGGCCTGCACCAGCAAGTGCTCAATCTTAATTCTGCTCAATATGAAGGTAGTGCAAACATAGGTTGTTTAAAAAAAAATTGTTTAAAAGGTAGGTGTGGTGGAGCCCTGGGGAAGCTGCCAAAGGAAGGTCATGAGTTCGAGACCAGCCTAATCCTCATAAAGAAGCCCTGTCCCCAGAAGTAAAAAGGAAATTGTTTAAACTGGATTCTGGAGTGGTGACACTCCCTTAAAGATAAACTCTGGGTCACTTCCAAAGCCAGAAAACTGGTGCCGCCCTTCCTGAGTCTCACCTGAGCTAATCCAGCCGGGGATTCCAGATTTGCTGGGACTATGTGGGTGTTGCCTGGAGTCTATCAAATGATTTACCTTCCCCTTCTCCACCCGACAGAAGCCCTTTGGGACAGAGGTGGGGTCACCCACCAAGGTGTCCAAGAGCAGGACCACATTCTAGGGTAGGAGTCGAAAGCGACCAGGAAATGAGTGAAAGGACCGCAAGAAAACGTTTTAAAATTAAAATAGTGGACATGACAAAAGATGAAGCCTATGAGTACGAAGAGGACGATAGTAAGCGCTTAACTTTGGGGCTGGGGCGATAGCTCAGGAGTTAACAGCATTTGCTCTTAACCACGTTTTTCCTTCAACCCCAAAATGTAGCAGTTTTCCAGTAAAAGGTTTAAGATTGTTTTTTTCAAGATCCTTCTGATTGTTTCAAGTTATTTTGTGTATGATTGATATACATTGAACTGCATACGTTACAATATACACTTCCATGTATTTAAAGTTACACACACAATGAAAATGACCTAGTCAGTTTTAATATTATTTATGGAGAAAATGAAGAAAGGTGTAAAGAATAAAATAAAAGGTACTACAATTCCATCAGCCAGACGTCACCACTGGTAAGATTTTCTCGTATTTTCAAACAGGATGCTTTATATTTTTATTTATACTTATACTGTGGATTAGCTTTATATCTTTGCATAAATTAGATTTCGCTCTGTATTAAGATTTATGTCTAGCACTTGTAGGATTCTAGTATAATCTGTATTGTTCTGTTCCATAATGGCATATTTGTATTGTTTACAATATTTCTGCAACACTGACAATACCCTTGTATACAAATCTTTTCTCACAGTCTTCCATATTTGATTATTTCCTCAGTGGAAAGCACCCGAAGCAGATTTGGATGAAAGGAAGGGCTCTTTTTGTTATTGTTCATTTCAGAATAGGAGAGGCGTTCTCGTCTTCCCAAAAGATTACATACATACATACATACATACATATTAAATTTTACAAAACAAAAGTTAGGCATGATGTAATCCCAGCTTTCCTGAGGCTGAGGCAGGAGGCTTACAATGAATTCCAGACCATCTACAACATATAGTGGGTTCTAGTTCCAGCCTGACCTATAGTGTGAGATTCCGTCTCAAAAATAAAATACAGAAATTATAATCTAGGAAGCTATCTATGCTTCTTGCCGTTTGAATTCTTCCTCAGTCAGATTCATTCCTGTTAAAAAGCTAAGGCTGGGCTAGGGAGATTGTGCCATGAGGAAAGTTCTGTTCTACATGTTTGAGAACCTGAGTTCAATCACAAGAAGCCATGTAAGAGCCAGGCAGAGCACCTTTATAACCCCAGTGCAGGGATGGGGTAGAGAGGACAGACAGGGGCTCTGTGGCCAGCTAGCCGAGCCTAGACCTCAAAATCCAGGTTCAGTGAGATAATCTATCTCAAAAAACTTAAGGCAGGGAGCAAGAGAAGAAGGCATCTGACATTGGCCTCTGCCTCCACACGCACACACATGTGCACACACACGTGCACACACACGTGCACACACACGTGCACACACAC
>JADRCH010000209.1:1530898-1566889 GCA_019843965.1 Rhynchomys soricoides | reverse complement strand
TGCATGCACACACAGAGATAGCATACACAAACCACACACATACACAGCACATGCACAGCGCGCACAGCCATCACACACAATTTTTCTTCCATGGTAGAGGATGAGCCAGGACCACACTCATGCTAGGTGGGTACTCTAGCACTGAGCTGTACCCCAGCCCTGTTTAACATTTCAAACATGTAAATATATTACTTATTCAGTAAGGCAAACAGTGCAAACAGCAGGTATGGATAACACAGAGAGTGGAAACCCTCTCAACACTACTGCCCAGAGGTTGCCAGTGTTCTTGAGTTGGTGTGCTTCCCTTTAGATGCCTGCTGTGCATACACGAGCAAAAATGTCACCTAGATGTTTGATGGGATCTCTTCTCCCCTCACAAACATGACCCTCCTCGTGCTGTTCCTGACCCACTTTGTAATCCATCATTAGTGTCTATCAAATGACACAGTTCCACCAAAGCTACACAATGGGCTCCGTATGAATATTTCCTCCCAGGTAGCTTTTGGTTTCCTGTACTCCAAAAGGAGCAAAGTGATAGTTTCTATCTGCAGGGCATTTTAAAACTTTGCTCCCTGCAGCAATAAAGCCACTTTGGATGTCGCTGGCCTCACTTCTTTGTTGAGTGAGAAAGTTAAAGAATTCCTCCAGGAGAAGAAAGTGCAGAGCTTCTACCAGCAGGAGTTGGAAATGGTGGAGTCCTTGCAGTCTCTGGCCAGCCAGCCTGTGACCCACAGCACATGCTCGGACCAAGTAAGGGCAGCACATTGGGGGTTCGGGGGTGGGACTGGGGGTGGAGGGAGACATGAACACATGAGTGACTGGTGTAAGAGTCACACGGGACGGACTCCAAAAGCCGAGGTCACCGTTCTAGCATGTGCCGTTTCTATTCTGGAAAGGTCACTGACCACTAAGAATTTGAAATGCGCTGGAGCTGCCCTTTTCTGCTCCTTAGATAATCACATTGTGCTTAGTGCTTGAGGAGAAAGTAACGGTAGGCTGAGGTCACAGCTGAGGTCACAGCATGCACGCAGTTGCCAGGATCAACTGAGATGGGCATCAAATCAGGCAGGGAGATGAGAGGAGATAATTATCCTCCGCCCAAGAGGATGTATCAGTCAGCAAGATGATACCTGAACCAGGTTTTTAATGACTTGCTCTTTCTTCCCTAGAAAGGTTAATCTGTCCAGTTGTAGGAATTCAAAAAAAGGCCAAGCTGCATCCAGTCTGTAGCTAAGAGCGCAGAGAACCAAACATTCCTCTTGGTACAGCCCAGCCTTGCACCCCGAGGGTTCCTGGCACACTGCTTTGGGTGTTTGTGTTTGCTGTTTGTATATTAGAACAAGATTAAGATTTACTAGACATTTCAGGTTTAGGCTGTCGTTTGTATTACTGTTCTTGGGTTCGCTGCTGTTGTGTGTGACTTGCGTATTTACTTTTAAGTGAATAGTCTCTCGGTTACAGTCATCTTCTGATGCCTCATCCACTCTGACTGCTATTTGCCCCTCAGTGTCTCCACAGATCTGTATCTATAATGCCCCTGGTCCCTCACTGTTCCAACCCCGGGGCATCCCTGTCTGGGGTCACTGGTATTCACACTCTTCCTGCCTTCGGTTCCATCCCTGTCTGTGATGCCACTGCCACTTGTCCCTTGCAGTCCTCACCCCGTCATCCCAGCCTGTGACATCACTGGCACATAGTGGGTTTTTTCCACCTGTTGGAGAAGAATTGAAGACCTGTGCTAGCGGGAGGGGCCCTGTCTTTGTGTTCTGTGCTCTCTACACAGAGCCTCAGACAGGGCTGGGTAATGCAGGCTAGCTCTTTGTTACTGAAAGGAATGAAGATTTGTTTTTGCTTTTTGCTTTTATTTCTTTTTAATCCAGATGGTTCTAGAGAGTGGCAGGCGTGTTTCCTTGCCGTCCTCTCCCTCCCTGCTCCTGATCCCACGGCTGGTCCCTGAGCATGACCTTGGCCAAGTGCCGTGCTTATATTGACAGCAGTGGTTGCTTCCCTTCTTGTTACCCACGTGGGAGTGCACTGTGGCTTTAGGAGACCTCAGTTTTCCGTGAACAGCGAATCTTTCTGTTCTTTCTGTACATAGAGATTTGCTACCATCGAAAAGCTTTCATTCCCCCTACAAGGATGAGTTCACGCACATAACCAGGCTCCATTCTGCAACTGTCCTGTCTTCTCCTGTCAGCAGCCAGGCTGCTCTGAGTGTCCTAACTTATTCTGCCTGCTGCTGGTGGGACAGGTTCCATCTCACCATCCCAGCCCCTCTCCACCTTACGTCCTGGATTTGTTCACACACCTAATTACCTCTTCCTGGCAACAGACCGTGTGTCCAGTGACCCGGGATTTCATACAGAGATATGAGGGATTGCGTTTCAGAAAAACACTCAGGTGGAGAAGGTCGTGGCTGGGTACTTTGTTCTTTGCCAAGGTTGCCTCTAAACAGCCTCGGCCTCCAGCTGCTCTCTTCCCATTGGCCTTCTTTGCATTTCATCATTTAGTAGAAGCTCAGAGCCAAACCAACCTTCCTAGGGCTTCTGATGCCTCTCACTATATTTTCAGTAAAATCTCTCCTTGTCTTCTCTCCCCCTTTTCTTTTCATTTTAAATTGATGTGTGTGTGTGTGTGTGTGTGTGTGTGTGTGTGTGTGTGTATGTGTTTTGAAAACAACCTGCAAGATTCGGTTCCATCCTTCTGCCGTTTGGGGTCCAAAGATCAAACTCAGATCATCAAAGTTAGCAGCAGATGCCTTTACTTGGAGGCAAGTACCTTTCCAGCTGAGCATTTCCTTTTTCTGTTGAGGCATGGTCTCACTCTGTAGTCCAGGCTGTCCTGGAACTTGCTATATTACCCAGGCTAGCCTCAAATTCACGGTCCTTTTGCTTTGACCTCTTATGTTTAGGACTTAATGTGTGTACTACCATGCCCACCTTCATGTGAAGCCATGATTGCTACAGTTAACTAGAAAGATGTCAGGACAACCCCCCCCCCAAGGCAGTATGTTCTGTGATGAAGTTTTGACATGGTTATCTTTTTGAAGAAGCTAGGACAGAACATTGTTCTGTGCAGTGCTGTATATTTTAAAAGAAACTGATATGGTCCTGTATTTGTTTCTCTTTGAAAACGATTTCTTCCATCAATTATGAATCAGCTTGTCAAATTGCCCTGCTTGGGATGTCAGTGTCCCTCAATTGAATCCCACTTAATAGCACCCTGGGAGACTGCAGATGCTCGTTCGATGGAGAAACCTGAGAGCCCTGGGCACCCTGTTATCACTCATGAACGCTCACTTCCCTGTCTCTCCATTTCTTTCTGCTGATTTTTTCTAACATCACCTTTCTTAGCAAATCCAGAAACACGATAAGCAGACTTCTCAGAACCATTGTTTCTCTGACAGCTAGATGAATGCTGACTATGTCTGGGAGTGCGGATTATAGATATTTCAGGAAGCCACCCAGTTCCTGGCCTGAGCACCAAGTCACTGCTTCAGTCTGTGAGCAGTTTTGGTTTCCTGAATTGTGTGTGTCTGCCATTGTTCTTTTGAAAATGACAAGCAAAACACAGATCTCAGTCCCGGAAGCTACTGGCTTTTCAGAAGAGACCCCTAGAGTCCTTGCTCTCAGGACTGTGGCTTTTAAAACAGCTAGGAAGCACATCCTAAGGCCACATGAGGCAGTCTCTAGAAAGGATGTTTGTAGTTACTGGTAGCTTAGTTGCAGTTGCCTTTGCTCCCCCTGGCTGCATTGCTTTCCCTGCTGTCTCAGCCTTCCAGAGGAAGGACTGATGCTCACGTGGAAGATTTGCCCAGCACTGTGGAGGCAATGCTGGGAACAGACATGTCAAAACTGAAGCACAGCACAGTTAGCAAGTGTGACCCTCCAGAGCAGACTCAGGCCCTGCCTTAATACCGGCCTGCTCAGCTGACACCCGCCTAGATTGTGTTGACTCAGCACAGGAAAAGCCTGTTGGGTGAATTCATAAACCAATCAGGCTTGGGAGTTAGTCGCAGGTGCTGGAAGGTGAAACATTTCTTTTTCTTCTCTATGCAGGCGGAGTTAAAGAGTGTAGCTCACAGTGTGTTTAAGAATGCTGTACAGTCGCTTCAGGAAAAGGGGCTTGTGTTCCAGAGAGACGTCGGCTCTGATAAGCTGTACTACGTAAGAGACCTGCAGCCTAGTTTCCGCTCATGGCTTCCATTACAAGTACAGTTAGGCTTAGGAATACTCCTTGTTTCTAAGATAATCAGTGAGAGTAAAAGCTACCTCTTACCCTTCCACAGAGGGAACCATATCTCCGCTCTTGTGAAACAGCCTTCCTCTGGAAATCCAGGCTGACCTTAAACTCCTAAGCTTCTGGCTCCACCGCTCCACAGCTGGGATTGTTAGTGTGTGCCACTACTCCCGATCCACGCTGCCTCTTGAAACCCAGTGGCCTTGTAAATATTTATCTGTACATTGACAGCTATGTAATTTACAAGCACGATCCTGTGGCTCTTTTGTTTTATGGAAGAAAGAAAGGAGGAGGGAAGGGTGAGCGAGTTACCTTCTAATTGAGAAACCTCATCCTCAGAATCCTTGGTCCAGATGATGATGCACTGGGAACTGTCCTGTGCACCACGGGGTGTTGACCAGCATCACTGGCCTCTCTCATTAAATGCCATGTTGTGACAATCAGAAATGCCTTCCGGCACCACGAGATGTCCCACAGCTATGAAGAGTGCTCAGCACCACTTTCAGTGCCCGTGTGTCCCAGTACCAGTGAGGCTGCCTCACTCTGTCTGACCAGGAGTATTTTCGAGAACTTTCTAGCTATTCCTTTATGACGGACTATGGTGTTGTGTGACTTTTGCTGTCACAAATAGTGTGTCCTGGCCCTATCTATGTGGCTATCTGTGTGAATTTGTGTCAGTATTTCCAAGAATGCCTCAAGCAGGAGAACGTCAGAAGCAAAGGACACTTAGTCAGAGCTTTTGGGTATCACTCCAGTCCCTGCGGAGGACCGGCTTAGCTGCTTGTTTGCCTCATTCTTTTCAAGGTAGAAGTTTGCCTCTTGCTACATTCCTTTGCTATGGCAGGTAGTAAGCTGAGAGTGGATTACCTGTGTCAGCAGCAGAGACTCACTAGAGATCTACTTAGCAGATCATTTCCTCTCTGGAGAGGCTTGTTTTTATTTATTTAAGTAGAAGGGGTTTCCCACAGTGTTGAGAGATAAGCCAGTCTCACATGAGTGCTGTCCACTCATCCTGGGACAGGAGGGCCAAGTAGGACATGGTGGCCATTGTCACACCAAGCAGGGAAGCTCAGCTGGAGTCCTCTTGGAGATTTATGCCTCCTTCTACTCTGGGTTGGCTTCTGTGAGAGTCCGTAGAGAGCAACCTTCCCTGGGAAGCAGCCACAGCTGCCCAGGGCGAGGTGTGGCAGGGTTGGGCACTTCCTCTTGTGAATCACCCTGAGCTGGAAGGGGCAGTCAAGCAGGAATAGCTCCTGCGTCCCCTTCTGGGACTGACCCCTCCCTTCCACTCATCCCTGCTCTGTGGGCTTCCTTTCTCCTGAAGCCCTTCTGGGGACACACTCACAGCAGTGCCCATACTTCTTTGCACCCATGGTTTACCTTCACACTAATCCTGTGAGTCCGAAACCGTCAGGTCTCACAGGCGGCCATGGGCTGCCTCTTCCGCCCCATTCCAGTTGTGTTTCCATGCTTAGGCTCTTCCTCCTTCCTTTTTCTTCTCCTTTTACATGCTCGTTCCTTCCTTCCCTCTTCCCTTTTCTTCTCTTCCTCCCTCGCCTTCTTTTCCTTTGTCTTCCTCTCCCTCCCTCCTCCCCTCTCCTCTGCCTGTCTTCTCTCTCTTTTCTCTAGTTACTGGATTTACTGCTGGAGCTGAGGTGAAGCTGCTGCTGGTTGAGAAACACGGTTGGGCGTGCCCACAAGAGCAGAGAGCCTTTCTGTAGAGAAGCTCAGTTCTCTAGCTTGCTAACTTCCCCATGCCCATTTCTTCTTTAACTCTTCCTTGTGCTTACAAGAAGAAAAACTAAAGAAATAGAAGACAGGGAGGGGGCCCAGAGGAAGGAGGGCTGGGACACTGGGTGGAGTTTGAGCTCCTCCAAAATCACCAGGCAAGCCAGAGGGGTGTCTGTCTGAGTGGCCACAAGTGTAGAGGAAGGCAGAGTTCCAGTGTACTTTCCCTTCTGGCCCCAACACACCAGCTCCCGAGAGAGCTGTGTCCTTAGGGACAGAGCTGAGCGGCAGGAAGCCACCAAGCATCAGAATCACCTCGCTGGGGGAGGGTGTGTAGGGGAAGGCTGGTGGTTTTGATGGAATTTGTAGAACTGCCTCGAAGGCTGGTCTTGAATCCTGAGTGACACTCTGCTATGTTCCCAAACCATGTTCCCTCTCTGGATTCTTCTTTCTAGGTAACCAGCAAAGACAAAGACCTGCACCAAAAGATCTACCGGATCATCAAGGAAGACTGTCAGAAACCAAGCCGTAAGTGTTTAGAGGTACAGGTGATGGCGAGCTGGTGTGCCGGGTTCCCTCCCAGAACCAGGCAGCATCAGGATACTCTGTCCTGACTCAGGAAGGAGGCAGCCAAGGCTCTGTCTTCCCTGAGCCTCAGTTTCCTCTCCTTTAATACATGCTGCCTGGACTTTGTCTGGGTAGAGGAGTCAGCATGTGTAGCTCCTTTAAACAGACCTGGGGTTTCTGATCCTGTAGAGACAAGCTAGAGGCTGACAGGTAAGCTCTCCCTGAGATTTCTGGCACACTGAAGTGAACCACCATGCTTGGCTCTGAGATGCGCTGCTTCTGGTCCCCAGTTTGTTTTCCATGTTTACCACTGCCTTTGAATATGAACTTGACGTTTACCCTTTTCAAACATAAAGGCCTTTTTATTAGGCAGGATGATTCTTAGCCATTACAGCTCATGAATAACAAAATCCAGTCATCTTGGAAACCAATGTTATAAATGAAATGGCTTAGGAAATAGTGCGGGTTTGTGGAGTTAGGTCGGCCCCTAGTGGCTGGACACTCAAACTACAGCTAGTCTGACAACTTGCATTATCAATTCTCCCTAATTACAAAGAAAATATCAGTCTACCTTGAGTCTGTATGAACTTGTCAGTCTTCAAGGCGACCTTTCAGAGCCTAGCTTTTGCAAACATATGCCAATAACGAATACTTATGTCAACATGATCCTGGGAGCAGAAAGGATCGTTAGCCCTGGGGCCCATCCTATTTTCTTTCTGGAGAAGTCATTCACTCCTTTCAGACCCTGACAGACAGGCTGAGTTACCAGGTAGAGTGGGGCCAGGTCATCTACCCTGTTTTTGAGGGCCCAGTGAGATCAGAACCCAACGGGGTGTGACAACCAGACTTTTAAAAAAGAAAGAAAGGAAAGAAAACCTCAAAGCAGTCTGTTACTTTAGTAATATGTGTTGTTTGGTTTGTTCATAGCAGTGATGGAGCAGCACAGGCAAGCATGGTAACAGGGACCTATAACCCTGGGGAGGCCGAGGCAGGAGGTCAGCCAGGGTTAACAGTGAGATACGCTTCTTTCTCCCCTCCCCGCGCCCCTCTCTTTCCCCTTCCTTCCTTCATCCCACCCCCTCATGCCCCCACACCTTACACACACACACACACACACACACACACACACACACACGCACGCGCACATCCCCCTTCCCTGGGGCATCCAGTCTCTAGAGGATTAGGCGAATCCTCTCCCGCAGAGGCCAGACTAGGCAATCCTCCACTACATGTGTGTCAGGGGTCACGGAGCAGCCTATGTATGCTCTTTGGTTGGTGGCTTAGTCTCTGGGAACTCCCAGGGGTCTGGTTAGTTGATGCTGTTGGTCTTCCCATGGAGTTACAGTCCCTTTCAGCTCCTTCGAATCTTCCCCTGTCCTGTTCTCTTAAGACAGACCTGTCAATGAACATGGAGGAAGGCTGGCAGCCAAGGTGCTCCAGCTATTCTCCTGCCCCTCCCCTCCCTTCCCATATACACACAGTGCAGGGATTACAGGCTCTCCTGCAGCCATGCCTGGCTGATTTCACATGGGTATCAGAGATTTGAAATCTTAGGTCCTTATGCTTCCCAAGCAAGGTGCCTCTCCAGCCCACAAGACTGTCTCAAAAAGCAAACCAGTAGGCAGCCTCTGTCTGCTGCTTTGTGAGATCCTCAGCCAGAATGGATGGTCCCAAAATGCCATTCCTCCACACTGAATCCCAGGCCCCTCGGCCATGTTCTTGGATTGATATGCATTGGAACTGAAGAGCTTGTAGCCGGCACCTGTAAAGTAAAGAAAAGGGGTTCACACTTCCGTTCTTGGAAGGACCTGCAACAGCACAGTAAGCAGAGGCACAGTAAGAATGACAAGTTTTCCTGGGAAGATGGCTCAGTGGGTCAAAGTGCTTACTCTGAAAGCCTTATTATCAGGGTTCAGATCCCTAGAACCTATAGAAAAATTGGGTTCTGTGACCCACATCTGTGTTCCTAACACCCCTATGGCAAAATGGGAGGCAGTTGGAAGATTGTCCAGGAAGCTTATGGGCCAGGCCAGCTAACCTGGAACATACAGTGTAGCAGCAGAAAGCAACAAGGTGGACAGCAAGAACCAGCTCCCAAATTCATATCCATGCCATGGCATGTGCATACACACACACACCCCAATAAAATATTTAAATAAAAAGTGACAGGTTTTATACACACTGGTTGGTCAGCTCCTGCCTGGGCTAGTGAGCCTATCAGGGTGGATGGCTCTGCCGCTGTCTGTACATGAGTGAGGGACCTCACAGGTGGTCACAGTGGGCAGGGAAGAGAGCCAGGAACTCACTTCAGATTGACATCATCAACCTGGATCAACCCGCAGGGAGTCTGGTACCAGGGGGTTACTGCCAGCATATTTAAACACAGATAATTTGAAAAAGAAGCTTCCTGGTGTAATACAATCCCCAGTGCACAACTCAGAACCTCAACTCAGGGTACATGCCGCTTCTTTCAAAGAGATGGGTTCTGGAGATGGGCTACATGTGTTATCTTAAGGCTTTAGGGGAGGATCTGGCCTGGTCTGTCTATACAGGTAGTGTAGAGGTCATTTAGGCTATTAGCCACCTCTGGTCCTGGTTATAAGAGCTTGAGGGAGCCCTTGGCTATGCGGATATTGTACTGGTCATTTAGACTATTAGATAGCTTTGGTCCTGGTTGGGGGAGCCCCTGGCTGTACAGGTAATGTGCAGGTCATTTAGATTACTAGCCATTTCTGGTCCTGGTTGTAAGAGTTTGCAGTGGCCCAGCAGATACTACAGATCAGCAGGCTGTTAATCACCTCCAAATCCGAGATTTCTGGATGGAAAAACAAGCTTTACATTTCCCCATTGGAAAGACATCCTGGTTCTCCTGGAGATCTGGGGGTGCAAGGACCTTTGTGCTCTGCTCCCAAGACATGCAGGCCCCTAAGGCCTTATGTTCAAATAACTTATACTAATTTAACTAATACTTAGTTCAAATAACTCCCTACGCAGTCCGGGTATAAGACCTCAGAGACCTCTCTTAGCATTAGCTAGGACCACCTGTCTCTGTTGTCATAACCTGTGGCACTGAATAATAATGCATGCAGATCCTGAAAAGTCAGACAGTGCAGAACTGCTCAGAGGAACTCAGATGCCCTCTCCACACCAGACCAGCATCTATCTGGGGATGCTCTGTGCACGTGCAAATACACAGTCCTACTTTTCTAGAAACTCAAGGTTGGCCTATAATCTGCATTGTCTGCACCCAGCATTGACCTTTAGAGGTCATTGGCAATTGCACTGTGCGTGGGAAAGGGCCTCGAACTTGAGAGGTCAGTCTCTTCATTTCATCACTCCTACTGGGCCTTTCGTTCCTCTCCTACCTGCCATAGAAAATAAGTGATGGGCTGACATTTAGAAGGGCTGGAGCTGAGACCACAGCAAGGAAAGTGTCTGTCTGCACTAAGCCGGCATTGGCTCCCTGAAGGACTAAGACGTTTGTCCGAAAGGTGGGCAGCATGTGGCGACAGAGAGAGCCTGGTTGCAGAGCAGGTGACAGTAGTGTCTACCTGAGGGATGTGAACCAGTATTCACAAAGCTGTTGAGAAAATTCTAATTTGGCCTAGAAAAGGGTGAGAAAAGTGAGGTTCCCTTTCCTGATGGGACTGTGACTGGTAGTCCTTACCAGGGCCTACCAGGCCTGGGGTCCTGAAGGTTCGTTCTAGCTCTCTGCCTCTTGACTGAATATTGAAGCAGAATCTAGCAATTTCAGATGGGATCACTGAGTGAATTTTTCTCTATTACATGTATAGATTTAAAAAGCCTGGATTTCAACTTTATGTATGGTAAACCAACGGTAAATTACCTTAAAAAGAATTATATACTGCAAATGTCTTTTGGCTCTGAAACTGTTCTCATGAGTAGAAAAGTTAAGCACAAAACGTGCAAATAAACGTCTCACCTAGATTCCCTGGAAGACTCAGCGCAGCAACGCCCATGAGCATTTGCTATGTCCTTTTCACATCTAGAGGCTACCATGTACAAAAATGACAGCATTTTAAAAGCAATGAGAAGGTTCAACCACTAGGGGTCACTGTCTCACCTTTGTTAGCCCAGGACCTTAGGCTGTGAGAGGATCACAAGTGCTCCCTGTCCCACTCCCAGTAAACAGAACTGATTCTTGTGGGTGCTGTGACTTGCTCAAGGCTACAAAGCTGCTTCTCTGAGTGCCTTCCCCACTCATGCCCTTGGGATACCATGTGAACACAGATCAACTGGTGTGTGCCAGGGTTGGGGCTCCGAGGAGGGCCTGGCTTTTATTAATGAGGTTCCACTGTGACTTAGGATATTGTTTACGTCAGAAGATGTCTAGATGCAGTAAAGGGACAGAGCACAATGCAGCACCTTCATTCTTCTGTTCTAGTCTACTTTAGTCTGCTTGCAGGGAAAGAGGGTGCTAACCCATGAAAGTAGAGTTAATGATCCCCTAATGCCATAACCCTCAGGAGGAAACCCAAGGGTTTTTAGTTTTCATCACTGAGTGCCCAGTGCTCTTAGTGTGGGGTCAAAAGGTAAAAGATTACTAAACTACAACTGCCGTAGATATGACCCAATGACAGCCAGATGAGGAAACATGGGATGAGCTAAAGGTAGGAATCCCTTAGCCGTGTGACCCATCGAGTCAGGACCTCTAAGAAAGACCTGCTCTGCTGTGAGTCTCCAGAGGCCTCCTGGGAAGCCAGGGTTCAGTACTGTGCATCAGAGGAAAGGGTTTGTCAGGACTACACAGCCGTTAGGTCGAGGTATACAGACTGATCGGAAGCCTTGACTGTTGAAGAGCAGAGCTTTGAGAAGTGGGCTGTGTCATGGCAGAGGCATGCGTGTGTGATCGTGTGAACCAGTGCACTTCAGATCTTAGCGTGAAAAGAATCATCTTGGATCTTGGCATGATGCATGCTGCCTCAGAGGGTCCAAGAGGGCCTGACCATCGCCATCACACTTGGTGTCTGCCTTTACCCGTAGATGTGGAGAAGGGCTGCCATTTGCTTTACATCCTGAACTGCATGCATATCAACTTCCGCTGGGACCTGAGCAAGGCTGTGCTGCAGCAGGTGCTGGAGCTCCTGGAGGACCAGAGTGACATCGTGAGCACCGGAAACAACTACTACATGGCCTTCTGAGCAGAGCCGTGGAGCAAAGGCAGGCATTGTACACACTTACATGGTATAATCCCATAATAAATTCTGATAGTCACAGGAAAATAGATCTGGACTTCCTGCTGCTTGCTGTGTCCTGAGACAGATGGCTTTGATGTCAGCCATGACACACACACAAACCCTCCTTGTCAGCTCCCTGGCTGGACTCAGTGTCACTCAGAATAGGATGGGAAGGAACAGTGCTGCTGATTTAATCACTGTCTGAATTCAGGGGCCTCATCTTGATAGAGGGACATCCCAGGATAAAGGCTCCTACACATCTGAACTGGAGAGGCAATAGCCAGACTACGCTGTCTGAAAACGTCACACTCCAGGTTACCACATACATCCTCAACGCCCCCCCCCCCCATGTATTGAAAGCTCATACAGGGGCATTGTCTCCTGCAGTAATTGACATCTGCCTCTGGTTCCTGAGGCTTCAGCAGTAGCAGTGAGGCTGCTGAGGCTTGCAGATCTATATTGGAGAATAAAGAATCTGACGCATGGCTTGGCGGTTTAATTCATTTCCTTACGACTTGAAAATTGTCTCAGAACATTTCCCTGCACTCAATGAGGTGCCCAGCTAAATGTGTGGTCCCTCGGCACCCCACGAGGATGGCAGAGGCTGTCAGCCAGCTGTCTGGCTGATAGTGTTATTTTCAAGGTTGCCGCTGAGTGTGCAGCAAGTGCCGACACCATCCAGACGAAGCTTGGTATATGCCCAGACAGGTGATGGAGTCGTGCTTTTGCTCAGAATGACAAGGTAAAGAAAACATCTGAGTTATGTAGCAGGCTTGTTCAAACAGCAAATGGCAGATCCAGCCAGCAGAAGTAAAGAATGGAGAAAGATTTGGAGTTAATTACAGTCATTTTGCAGAGGGCACATCTGCCTTAGTCTGCTGTGCTAGCATTTGACGGAACTTGAGTCGGATGGCTCAGCTGCAAATCCCTTGGACCCAGGAGCAATTCCAGACCTCTGGTGACTCCTTGTTCATAGGGATGACACAGCCACCTTCTCTTCCCTATGCTTGGAAGGGTCTCACCCGAATAGGATCTGCATGGAATTCTTCCAGATCAGCAGCTGGCCCGTGTTGAATGAATATATCTTGATTAGCAGAGCTTTTCGGGAGGGAGCCTAGGATTGGCATAAAATGCTTATGTGCTGGATAGAGCAATTTCATGAGGACTCCTTTGGGGGGGAGCACACAGGTGTGAAAATCATGAATGTACAAGATGTCCATCACTGTCTAATCTACAATAATTTATACTTAGAGAAGTTAAATATAAACCACACACACAATGAAATACTACACAGCCACTAAAATGATGGTGTAGATGGCTAGCCACTGTTGCCATGGCTAGTACTCCAGATGTGTGAGGAGATCGAATTATGGGGCTGTTTGTGTGCTATAACGCCATGGGTATAAAACTTCCTGTTTGTCTTCACATAATCAGTAACTGTGCATAGCGCAAGTCTACACAGATGGCTCCTCGGTCCTCCTAGAAGCACTTGCTGCATTTGCCTTCCAGGACACCAGATTCCCTGGCTGCAACTTTAGTCTTCCGTCTGCCCAAGTGCTCAAGAGTCAGTCTCAGCCCCAGACCTCATTGCTAGCTGTCTTGTTCTCCAGGAATCTTAACCTCATGGGGTTATGTCATTTGCCTGCTGCCGGACTTCCCAGGTGGCATGAGATGGGGGCCTGTCTGCCATCCTCACACCCCTGTATCCTCAAACTGGCATCTGCTTAGGTGTCTTAGAGACATCACCAGCTTAATCTGTTCAGAGCCAATCTCTGGATCACCCTAGGCCCGGCCTTGTTCCTAAGCCCAGCCCCTGATGCAAGAGGTGCTGGCTGCATTCCCCAGATGCTCAGGTTAAGTCAGCTTTCCCACAGTCTGCTCCCAAGCCATACGCTGTAGCTACAAGTTGTCTTGACTCCTCCAAAATGTTTCTAGAATATTATTCTTACTCCCCTACTTCTGCCTTCCTAGAGTGTGGCCGGCTCTTCCTCTCTTGCTCGGTATCAGTCCTCACTCCCTTGTCACATTCTCAGCCCAGCAGACACGGGGATCCTGTATTAGTCCCACTTTCCAGGGCTTTGAGTCTCCTTCAGGTAGATCCCAGTGGCCAGCAGGACTCTGTCAGCCTTTACTGCACTGGCTGTGCTCGGTGCACAAGTTACACTCTTGCCTGGTGACAGGCCTCTGCTCTTGTCCCTCAGGTCTGTGTCCCTCACTTTCTCAGTGAGGCCCACCTCAGCCCTCTGTCGATTGTAACCAATTTCTGCTCCTCAGCTTTGTTCTGCCCACAGTGCTAGTGACTGCCTAACACACTCCAGATGTTTGCCTGCTTGCCCTGTTTATCATCTGTCTCCCCAGTAGAATGCTCCAGAAGGCTAGAATTCCTTGTTTCCTGTGTCCCTGATACCCGGGCAGTGCTGACACATCTTTCACAAGTCCCAGTTTTGTTTGTGACTAGTTGTTTCCAGCTCCTGCATCTCCTGAGGGTTCACCCAGTGTCCGGGAGTGCTCAAACTAACATCGCCCCAAAACAAACTCAGTCAGGGCCCCTGGGCTATAGACACTCAGATTCCCTCCATGTGGCTGTGATATGTGCTGTCCGGAGTTTCTCTGCACAATCAAGTGCCGCCCGCCCCTCCTAACTTGATATTTACCGCATTTCTTTCCCATTTTCTCCACTCCTCTCCCCTGTTCTCTGTATCTCTCAAATGGAAGTTCTTGCTTTCTTGAAGTCTTTGCCTCTGGGTCAGTTTCTAGACAAAACCTACATTAATATCACCCTCCCTGATTCATTTAAAAAGTGTAATGTGGATAACTGCACCCATCAGGCATTATTAGAAATGCTCACCAAAGGCTGACATCTGTTTCCTCTGAAAGGTGAGATGCCAAATGCTTTCAAATTCATGTCTTCACAAACCCTAGCTCTAAAATAATAATGGAGTAGGCCAGCGAGTGAGATGGCTCGGCCCGTAAGGGGACATGCTGGTGATCTGAGCTCATCCCTGGAGCCCGTACCAAAGTGGGAGGACAGACCCACTCCACAAGATTGCCCTTTGACTTCTATATGTGCACCCCCGCATGCATACACGCAATAATCCGTTAAACATAAACTGGAGAGGCCGGGTGGTGGTAGCACACACCTTTAAGCTCGACACTCAGGAAGCAGAGACAGGCAGATCTCTGAGTTCCAGGACAGCCAGGGGCCTATAAAGAGAAACCCTGTCTCGAAATAAAAAAGAGGCTGGCGAGATGACTCGGTGGCTAAGAACATAAGGGCATTCGTGTACTGTTCTCCCAGAGTTCCATTTCCAGCCACTACGTGAGGTGGTTCACAACCACCTGTCACTCCAGTTCCAGGGGATCCAACAGCCCTATCCTCCTCCATACCAGCCCTCATGCATGCCCTTCCCCTCCCACATAATTAAAAGTAATGTATTTCCCATCCCCCAGAAACAAGACTGGGAGGTCAGGGCACCACAGAGCTGAGGGAAGCTCTTGGAAACCCCTCAGGGGGCTAAATGCAGTTGAGATATAGCTTATGTCTATACAAAGGCCAACCGGAGGGTCCCTGAATGGGGGGTGCGGAATGAAACCCTCCAGCTCTGGTGTATGCTTGTTTGAAGAAGTGTGGGCCCACACGTAGCTTGTGGAGATGAGAGGACAAACGGTGCTACTGTCTAGCCGTGGGTTTGTTTGAAGAGCCATGATTATCCCCATCTGGTAAACTCCCAGTGCTCTTCGTTCCTCTAAGACACTCCTTTGTAATTATTTCCCCCTCTGATGGTGTGCCAGGATACTGGCCAAAAAAAGCCAAGTGGCATAAAGTCCATTCAACTGTGAGGGACTCAACACCCTGTGCCAATGACTGAAACCAAGCAAAGTTCTAATTTCCCATTGGCAAAAGCATCTACACTTTCCTACTAATGTGGTTTCTCTTCCACAAGTGGCTTCTACGAGGCTACCCAAAAACATCTCTTTGTTCCCTTTCTCAAGTGAGGGATTACAGATATACACCATCATGCCTGGTCTCAGTGATCTCTTTAAAACGAGTGATGATATTACCAGCCCAGACCTCTCATGGATGAGACACCCTCCAGACGCTGTCACCATTGAGATAAATTCGGGAAAACCATGAATGTCTGGGGGAAAAGGGCTCATAAAGCGAGGGTGGCAGCTTTAGCTGGAGTAGAAGCAGGCTTAGCTGAGCTGCCGTCTGCGTATCTCAGCCTAATCACCCCAACAGTCTGGGGTTTTCATTTTCATTAGTTGACTGGATTGGTGCAGCTAACTGGGGCACTGGGCAACACCCATTTTGATCGCCTCTGCTAGGAATTGTACCCTTGGGGCCAAGGGTCTTTATTTTTTATTCTGAGGACGAGCCATGAATAAAGGACACCAGGGAAGGAAAGGGGAGCACAGGAAAGGGGAGCACGGAGCATAGTTCCATTGTGTTCTTAGCTCTGCTTCCCAGAATAATGGCAGCCCAGCATGAAGTCCGTGGCAACCACTGGCTTTCTTGCCATACTGAAATTTGTGGACAATGAATTTACTCTTCGATGAGTGACAGGCTACTATACTGAGCTGTTAGCATAGCCCTTGTGTTTCCCATCCACCTTTGTAAGGAGCAAGCAAGCTCAGTTTTCCTCAGGGAAATTCAGTGCAGAGCTGAGTTGGGAAGTTGCTTGTGCAGACAGCCTGGGGGATGTTTTCTGGAAGCATGGAGCCTAGGGAGGGTTTCCAGATGAGTAGACCCCAGCCAGTACAGACTTGAAAGTCTTCTCTGACAGTCCCATGTCAGAGGCCAGGATGGCAGGGGCTGGGATGGCACGGGTGGGGATGGCATGGGTGGGGATGGCATGGGTGGGGATGGCAGGGCTCCTGTGCAGAGGTTCTGTGATGTCTCTGAGAAGGGCAGGGCCTCAGCCTGAGTCCTAGCTTCAGCTAAGATTCTAGGCCTAAGTTTGCTAAGGTGGGGACCACAGATTCCCTGTCCTGAAGAGACATTGAGTTTGAACCCTGGTCTATCGGCATAGGCTTTGGTCTCAGAAGGAAGGTAGCCCTGTCCTGTGTAATTCTGGACCCGCATGGACCCTCAGGGAAGGATGAACCTACCTCATTCACCTTCCCACTACTAGTATAGTTTTCCTGCCAGCCTAGAAGATAAAGACTCACCAAAAATAACTTGAAATTAAAGAAAATGAAAATGATAAGTCTCACCCACTTGAGTTTTGAAAGTAAAACTCATCATACACAGAAGAAATTCCAGGTGAATCTCAGAATGAGGTCATTCCTACCCGGATGCATTTCAGAATGCTATTTTGAGTGGGAAGGCAAAAGCATACTGTCTCAGTTTGGTTCTGGAGACACTGCTGGTTATTCTCTCAAGGACCAAAAATCCCTGTCCGGCATCATTGCAGAAACACAATTGGAAAGCACTCCTTAGAGAAGGTGGGAGAGGGGTCATCAAGATGTCTCAGCAGGGATAGGTTGTTGCTTCCAAGCCTGATGACTTCAGTTCAATCCCCAGAACACGCATGGTAGAAGGAAAGAATGAATCCCTATAAGTGGTCCCATACTCTATGTAAGTGTTGTAGTACACACAAACACTGTGTGTGTGTGTGTGTGTGTGTGTGTGTGTGTGTGTGTGTGTACAATGCCTTGGCAGGGTCCACCGTTTTATAATCTACCCTGTCCCACAGGCCTTGGACATACTAACCAGCAAGGGAAATGATCTGTGGCTATGACCTTGTTTGCACCTGGCTATGCAGGAGCAAGCAGATGCTGGTGAGTGAGCAATGCATTCCAACTCAGAAGATTCCAAAAGCCCCTGAGCCATGAGTCTTCCCTCAACATGAAGAAGCATGATGGTTTATACACTGCGGTGGCAGCTGCTAGCCCAGCCCAGCCCAGCCCAGCTCAGCCCAGCCCAGCCCAGCCCAGCCCAGTCCAGCCCAGTCCAGCCCAGCCCAGAAGCTTCAGTAGTGTCAGCAAGCTCTGCCTGTGCCTGTGGTGTTTGCTTGCGTCTGCTTGCCTGCTTGGTGAAGGGCAAGGAATGGGAACTGCTCTCTTGGAGAAGACAGCTGGCTTGGGAATGCTTGTCTCAGCACTCCAGAAGGGGTTGGGCCACCAACACGGCAAACTTGGAATTTTCCATCAAATGGGTCATAAGGCACATGATTTATAACTTTGAGGTGCAAAAGGGTTTTGACCTCAGGCTTTAAAAATTTTTATAGCAACATTTAAACATTGGTTACCATCTGTATATAAGAAAAAGTGTGTATGTGTGTCTTTGGCAGCAGAATTCACAAACATTGCATGAAAGCAAGCCTGGGGCAGGTAGACCAGATAGCCCATACCTACTGCGTTGGTCCAGGGGAATTAGCATTATGGCAGAGGGACAGAGATCAGACAGTACAACAGAACCAGAGGCAGATGGAAGAGGATAACCTGCCTAGGTTCTACCAGGCAGACCACAGCAAATGCCCTGGGAATATCAAACTAGTGGGGTGGGGGGTGGGTCTCAGGATTGCTTTGGAGATCTGAACTGGTGACCGAAGAATGCCAGAAGAGGGCATGTGAAAAACAAGGAATGGACTCCAAAGGCTGGAGAGATGGCTCCACTGTTAAGAGCACTTCCTGCTGTCAACACAAGAAACACAACTATTACCTCAAAGGATACCAGAAATAGTTAATTTTGGAGCCAAATCTGAATGACCATGTCCCTGGAATACAGATTTAGGTTTTCTCAAATTCTCTGTTCCAATATGGAAAGAGTTTCATGAAGTTTTTATGGTAATAAAACAAAGTCATAAATCAAAATGCTTTCAAATATATAGGTGGATACATTGGGCAGTTAGGTTATAGCAATACGGGGAGCACTCTGGGCCTTAGGCATTATCTGGGAGCATTCTATGTCCTTTGATTGTTGGTTGGAGCTGGGGTTTGCTAATAGGTCCCAAAAGATTCTTATCTGTTAGTCACAGGATCTTGGGCTTGACTTTGTTAGTCATGGGATGTTAGGTCCAACACAGAGGTAGACAAAGAGTGGCTATTTAAGGGGCTAAAGATAGCCCAAAACAGATAACTAGGTACTGGACCTTCAACATCCCAACCTCTTCCCATCTCAAGTTCTAAGCAGTCAGCCTTTACAGACGCAGCTTCTCTCCAGGAATTGTCGTTCACACTGCTCTTCCACAGCGCCTCAGTTTGATTCCCAGAACCTAGATTGGGTGGCTCACAACCAACAGAACCTAGAAGAAGTATGCCTTCTTCTAGGTGTACACCTTTAATCCCAGCACCCGAGAGGCAGAGGCAGGAAGACTGCTGTGAGTTCAAGGCCAACCCAGTCTATCTAAATAAAGAGTGCCAGGACAGCCATGGCTATGAGACTTAACTCATAACCAAAAAAGACAAAAACTACATAAATGGCATCTTAAACTGTGGTTTACAGCTTGCTTGAAAGTGCATGTGGAGGGACACACACACACACACAGCAATAGTAAATGGTTTCCAAACAAAGAGTAATTCAAAATCAAATGTATTGAAATTTTAAAAAATCAAATGTATGAATTGGAGACGGTTTTGGCAGTGATGAACTGTGTGCTTCGTGAGACCTCATTACAGCCTTGAGAGTACAGTATGCTCTCATTGCTTGTTGGCAGAGACACCAATGAACACGGAAGCACCTCAGCTCAGATTTGACACTTGTGAATTTCAGTGTTTTTTTCTGGTCAAAGACCTCTGCTGTTACGAAAGCATAATGGCTCAATTATAGAAAAACAAAAACTCCGAGTCTTCCTTCCTTCCCTCACTCCTCCCTGGGTAAGCATCAGGTGAATTTTTTATTATATTGCATTAGAATGCTTGATTTTTTTTTTACATTTATTTATTTCTCTCTCTCCATGTGTATCTATGTGGCGTGTGTGTGTGTGTGTGTGTGTGTGTGTGTGTGTATAGTTATACGTGTGGAGGTCAGAGGGCAACTTGGGGTTCAAACTCAGGTCATCAGGCTTGGTGTCACCACTCTTTACTCACTGAGCCATCTCAACAGTCAAGAAAGTTTGATTATAACAATTAATGATAACTAGCTGACTTGGGCTTTATTTGAGAAGTCATTAAATTAATATTTTGGTTTGGGGTTATCACAGAATTTCCAACAATTTCTGAAAGGGTTCTAAATATATTTCTGCCATTTGGTGCTGTGTATTTATGTAAAACAGCCCTCTGGTCATCAGTGCCTTTATGAGTGTGTGTGGGTGTCCTGTTTATGTGTGTGCACCTGTGCAAGCAGGATCCTGAGGAGGGCCAGAAGAGAGCACCAGAGCTCCTGGAACTGGAGTTATGATTGTGAGCGACTATTTGGGGTGCTGAGAACTGAATCCACACAAGCCCACAGCATTGATAATCATAAAATCAAAAATATCTGTCAACTCTGAAAAATGCTTGGAGATGCTCTAGGTCCTGCCATATCAAACATCCAACCAAGACTTATTTTAATATGTAAAAATATTATTGGATTTGTATAAATTTTTTTTTATATTTAATACATGGCAAAATTATATGAATATCAAAACTTGTTTTAAAATAAATCTTTTTTCTTTCTGTTTTGAAGTAGTGCTTTATATAGCCCATGCTAGTTCAAACTCACCATGTATGTGAGGCTAGCCTTGAACTCCTGATCCTCCTCTCTCTCCTTCGGTAATGCTAGGTTTACAGATATATGCCACCCCATATGGTTTAAAATAAATTTCTTTTTGATTTATTATCAGTAAATGTTTCTTTTGTATAGGATTTTCTCAGTTAGAAGGCATTATAAGTAAAAAGAATTTAAGAAGTGTAGTTTAAAAACCAAAGCATGACTGAGGTAGAGTGCTTGTCTAGCTTGCTCAAAACCCAATCTGGTCCCTGACACGTGAATTTGGCAGAGTGTATCAGGCCTATAATCATGACCGGAAGGAGGTAGGAACAATAGGATCATCTTTGATTGCATAATGAGTTCAAGGCCAGCCATGTATATTCATATCTATATATGTTTACATATTTATATATGAACACACACACACACACAGAGTCCAAGAAAGAAAGATCAACTGAAAAGTAATTGAAATCCCGTGTCATTAGGGAGTGTATTTTCTGGGATCTGTAGTCAACCTTTACAGCTTTTTATTAGTCATGACCCTTTGGGGCTTTGAAACCACCGGCCACCAGTGGGCGCTGCTCCCAGATGGATACCTTGTAACTCTTGTCAACAAACAGGCTGCCAGGTAATGTGGAGCCAAAGAGCAGGCAGAGGCCCAGGCACTGGGGCTGGAGGGAGACAGATCAGGACAGGACAGGAACCTGCTGCAACTGCTGCCTGTCTCTTTCTTCATAAGTTTGATCCAGCATTTGCAAGTCTTTCCAAAGCCAGAGGTAGGTGGCTCCTTGCAGGTTGGAGGCTAATTTTGGATGTCTCAGCACTTTCTTCTTAAGGTTTGCAGGTAGCAATGTAGTCACCCTGTTGCCTCAGACTCAATCCATGATATAAAATAGATATCCTAAGTAAAATGAACGTAGTAGGAACCAGTCACACCTCGAACATAAATCATCATGTAAATCCAAACAGGCCGATGCTATGATTGCTCCTATTTGCCAGACCAGAAAACTTGAGTCTTAGAAACCAGTTTGCCTAAAGGCCTGCAACCCAGGCTTCTACCCACTTTAACTACAAAAATGTATTCCTTTCAGGATCAAAGAGAGAAGGCATTCTTCAGTCATCCTAAACCATAGACCCAACATGGAGTCTTTAAATCAGGGACAGTACATACATAAACTTTTCCAGGCTGCAGCTGAGTGTCACAAAGAATGCCACTTGCAGTGATGAATGCCCCATGGGATGCTGGGCTGACCTCAGGCCACACCCATGCCACAGAGGGAGCAGGTGTTTACTGAAGATGGAGGAGATCTGGGATGTGGCAGCAGTGTGCCTCCCTAAGCAGCATCACCATTGTCATTGGGAGGGAGCCAAGAGCTTGGCCCAGTGGCCTCAGGGTGGGGGTTGGGCTCATGCCTTCACAGGTATTGCTTCTTTCAATATTGCAATGTTTAATTGTAACCCATTTCCAAACATAGAAGCTCACAAAGGAGACACCCAAATACCATGAAAGTGGATCAGCTGTTGACATTCCCCAAGTGCTCCAGCTTACCACACCTTATACTTGTGTTATTTATTTATTTAATTATATATATTTGGGACATGCACATGTACCACAGCATGGGTAAGGAGGTCTGAGAACAGCTTACGGGACTCAGTTCTCCCCTTCCGGCTTGTCTGAGGCACGGTCTGTCTTGTTGGTGCTTACTCCAGGCTATTTGGCCTACGAGCTTCTAGACAGTTCTCCGGTTTCTGCCTGCTTCCCCGCTGTAGGGATGATGAGATTACAGATGTATGCCACAACAACCAGCATTGCCAGGGGGTTCGAGGCGTGGATCAAGCTCAGATCATCAGGCTCTAGTGGCTCTTGCCCACGTGATCTTTCCTTTACCCCCCTGAGCCATGCCATTTTTTGAGGCAGGATCTCTTATGTAAGTAGCTGGCTTCAAACTCACAGCTCTCCTGTGTCAGCTCACTGGGAATCTTTGTGTCATCCCTCCTTACCTCTTTAAGAAGGTACATATTAGAAGCAGGGATGAGACCCACCTGTCCCTTCCGTGCCTTGTCCCCAGAGATAATCATGCCCATGTTTTCTTTCATGCCTGTGCAAATGGTTTTTGAATTGTGGCAGGACTTGAAAGAAGTTAATCATACAGACTGATGGATTTTTACATATATGTAAAAAATATATATACAAACATGTATTTTATATACACACACATATATATCCAAAATAAAATATATGGCTAGCCCCTCAAGGGTTCCATTTGTCTCACAACTTTTCAAAAATAAGCAGATAAGTTGCCAACATTTTGAAGGTTTTAAAAATTGAATATTTAATGTAAAAGAAATCCAATTTTTGGATTTATCTTTAAATTTTAGGACCCCCGGCCACATGAAGCTTACATTCTAGCACAGGGACATAGTAGCACTGCCCACTGCCCGCAAGGCCAGTCTCTCTCTACCCCTCTCTCCCTAAGGTTGGAGAGTCTGCTCGCTTCAACTGTAGAAGCTGAAAGATGCACTGTATTTTAGCCCTTAAAAAATACTATAGCTAGCCCGGCAGTGGTGGTGTACACCTTTAATCCCAGCACTTGAGAGGCAGAGGCAGGCGGATTTCTGAGTTCGAGACAAGCCTGGTCTACAGAGTGAGTTCCAGGACAGCCAGGGCTATACAGAGAAACCCTGTCTCGGAAAAAAAGAAAACAAAAACACAAAACAAAAAACAACAAACAACCAACTACAGCTATGGAAAGATGAATGAGCAAAGGCAGAGTCTGAGAAAAAAAAGTCCTCTTTCTCCCCTAGCTAGGTGACTTTCAGAGCTGCTGACCATGCTGCACAGTGACTGGGAGGAGCGGTTTCCAGGTGTCTGACATTCAGTATGAGGTACTTAGACTGGAAGCACCAGCAGCGTCCGTGGCCAGTTAGGAAAGCAGACTCGGTTCCTCCCAGCTCTGTGCTATGGTTTTGCTGGGTCAGCCTCACTAAGTCTTGGAGTCTTCGACAGTGGGAATCTCACAGTTCCAGAGGCAGAAAGTCCCAGTCAAAGGCTTTTCCTTTGAGAACTCTGCACTGAGGTTATAAATAGCCATCCTCCCCTGGTCCTTTTCTCGTGACACAAGATCCCCTCCCTCTCTCTCCCTCCCTTCCTGTTCCTCCCTCTCTCCCCTCTTTTTTTCCTTCTTTTAAAAGACGTTTGTGTATTTATTGACATATACACATCACCATGAACAAGTGGAGGTCAGAAGACAACTTGTCAGGTCTCTCCTTCCACAGCGTGGGTCTTGGGCATCAAACTCAGATCATCAGGCTTGGCAGCAAGCTTCCTTACCCACTAAGCTACCTCGCTGGCCTATTTTTTCTTTTGTTTTTTTTTTTTTTAATTATATTTTTAAAGATTTGTTTTCTTTTATGGGGTGTTTTGCCTACATGTGTGTCTATATAAGGGTGCCAGATCCCCTGGAACTGGAGTTACAGGCAGATGTGAGCTGCTTATGGGTGCTAAGAATTGAACCCTGGTCCCTTGGAAGAGTAGCCAGTGCTCTTTTTTTTTTTTTTTTAAGATTTTATTTATTTATTTTATATATATGAGTACACTGAAGCTGTCTTCAGATATACCAGATGAAGGCATCGGATCCCATTACGGATGGTAGTGAGCCACCATGTGGTTGCTGGGAGTTGAACTCAGGACCTCTGGAAGAGCAGTCAGTGCTCTTAACTGCTAAGCCATCTCTCCAGCCTCTCTTCATAGAGTTTTTTGACAGGCATATTCATGCTGTTCTATAGGTATTCACCACTATACCAAGCTTCTGATCCTCTTAAAAGGATATAAATAATATTGGATTAGAGCCAGATTCTTATGATCCCCATTTAGCCTTAACTGATGCTTTAAACACCATGTTTCTGGCTGGAGGTATAGCTCAGCTGGTAGAGTGCTTGCCTAGCATGAGAGAAGCTCTAGGTTCAATTCCTGGGCACGGTGACACATGCCTATGTTAGCACTCTAGAGCTGGAGGGAGATCGGGGTTCAGAGGCTCCTTCAGTTACATGATGAGTTTGAAGCTAGCCAGGGCACGTAAGACCTGCCCCCCCCCCCAAAAAAAAGGACTATATTTCCAAACTAGTCATAGTCTGAGGTACTGATGGCTAGATTCTTAACTTCTGAATTCTGACAAAATATAGTTTGGCCCATTACACCTACTAAATCAGGATTTAATTCCAACAAATACATCAAAAGACTTGTGTGTACATTTACATCAAGAAAGTGCATGCCTGGGTGGGCGGTCTCCCGGGAATGGGCTCCTTCCTTTGGGTGTGACTGGAAAGGAGAAAGGGACAGTGATTATTTTATGTGTATTTTCCCCCTGACCCGCATGGTTCTGGAGCAGTGAAGTCCTGAGGAGCTAGAGGTCACACTTGCCCTTGAAGGCGAGTCCCTGCCTTGCACCAAGGAGCAAGAACTCTCTGCACTTTGAGGAACGTGAACTGGATGGAGAAACCAAGCTGATCAAACCAGGCTGGTCCATCTTCTGAAAGCGAGCTGGGGTGTGAGAGTGTGGTGGTTCCTAGCAACCAGGTCCCTTTTACGGTCACCACCTGCAGGCTGCCTCCAGCAAGGTGCAAGGTAAGGCTCTGGGATTTCTAGGACAGGGATGAGGAAGACACCATACTGCATCATCTCTCTACTCAGTCTCACTTAGCACCTCTGCCTTGGGCCTGATGCTATGGTGACGGTTGCCATAGAGACTCTCCTATGCTTGGTTGAAGCTATTCCCCAAACTATGCATGCCTGTCATATGGCTCAGACTATATAGTTTTCTTTCTTTTCTATTCAAGACAGAGTCTGAAGCAGCCCAGGCCAGGCCAGCCCTGAACTTGCTCTGTAGTCATGGATGACCTTGAACTTCTGACTCTCCCGCCTCTACCTTCCAAGTGCTGGCATCACAAGCATGCCCCACCATCCGGTTTATGTGGCAGTGGGCTTGGAACACAGAGCTTGGCCTTTAAACACCCTGGCTGTTCTTAGAGCAGACCCAAATTGGGTTCCCAGCACCCACATGGTGGCTCACTCTGGCCTGACAGAGTACGGTGATTTGCAGGCTAGCCCTTCCCACAAATAGTGGGATCTGAGGGGGAGGGGCACCTCTGTGTGATGCCAGACAACCTTACAGTAGAAGAAGGGGACAATCCATACTTGTGTGCATTTTGTCTTACAGAAGGCTTGTTCAGACACAGATTTTGAGCAGGCAGGATGTCTCAACAGGTAAGAGTGCTTGCCACCAAGCCTGATGACCTGGGCTTTATCCTCAGGTCCATGTGATGGAAAGAGACAACTGATTCCCTTGACTTGTCATCTGCCCTCCATACACACACTGTTCTTCCTAAGGGTTCAATTCCCAGCACCCACATAGTAGCTCCCAACCATCTATAACAATAGTCCAATGACCTATTGTCTGTATACAGGGTGTCCAGATACATTGGGCAAACACCCGTACGAATTCTAAAACATTTAGAAAATATCTATCCTGAAAACCAAGCCTTAATCAAAGTGATGCAATCTATCAATGATCTGACAGTAGTAACATAATTTCCAACTATAACAACATGTTTTAGGGTGGATGAGATGGCTCAGCTGGGAAAGACACTAACCACCAATCCTGATTTCCTGAGTTCAAGCCCTGGAGCCCACATGAAGGACAGAAAGAAAACTCCTGAAAGATGTCCTCTAACCTCTTCGTGCATGCTCTTTATAGCACGAGCACTGCCACACACAGAAACATGCACAAAATAAAGAAAGGTAAAATAAGTTTGAAAAAAAGGAAATGTTCATTGGGTGGTGGAGGCACATGCCTTTGATCCCAGCACAAAGGAGGCAGAGGCAGGTGGATCTGAGTTTGAGGACAGCCTGGTCTACAGAGTGAGTTCCAGGACAGCCAGGGCTGCACAGAGAAACACTGTCTTAAGTTGGGGGGATGTTCTTCATAATAGAGTCCAGTGTCTACAACATGTCATTCACAAGGTTCATTCACAAAAATTGCTAGATATGTAGCCAAGCCTGGTGACTCATGTCTATAACTATTTCATTCCAGAGGCTAGCCAGGGCTACATAGCAAGACTTTGTCTCATCTCCTGCCCCCACCTCACCCCCACCAATTATATATGTGAAGAAAAAGAAAACTGTGACCCCCATAGTAAAAGAGATAGAAAATATTGGTCAGTAGAACAACTAAGATGCCAGAATTGGCAAGTCTTAAGAAAAAATATTGGTTGAAGAAGTCTGAAAGAGATCTAGAAACTGTTTTGAAGGAGCCACTTTCAGTGATGAGTGATTGACTCTATTATTTCCCCAGACTGAGGTGAGGCAGCCGGATCACGGTGGAAGGGCGAGGCAGAGAAGAGCTACGTGTTTGTGTTAGTCAGAAAGCAGGCAGAGAACAAGGAAGGGGACGGGGACAAAATATGTCCCACAAAGCTGTGTCTGCCTGATTTCTTTCAACCCATCAGGCCCTGCCTCCTAAAATTTCCCACCACCTTCCAGTAGCCCACTCAAATGCAAGTTAACCAGAGCTGGTGAGGGTAGGGAGCCAGTTCTGTCCCAAAGGCCTCACTCCTTCACACTGCTGCTCCCAGGACCAAGTCTCCAACCCTTGTGTCTTGGGGGACGTTTCGGGTTTGGGCTTTAACACCACTCAACAGAACCAGAGAACGCACAGCGCCTAATTTAGTAAACAGGAAGAAGGACTAACATTTACCAAGGGGTTACTGTGTGCCTGTGCCATGCTGGCCACTTTACATGAGTATCTCATGATCACCTGTCAATGACACCATAAAGTAAACGCGCTGTCTCCATTTAACAGATAGGAACAAGGCATGCGGAATAACGACAAAATAGGCATCAGATCCAGGCTCTTGGGATACAGACTGCAAATCCCCGTACGTTGCCCTCCTCTGCCCTCTTGCATTCAGAAAAGTTGTCAGGGGGTCATTTTCAAATGGGAACATTGGAAAAATGTCATAGTGATGTTCAAATGTCAAAGAAATAATGACGCCTGCTTCTTGATGGGCCGTACTGCATTGTGACCACACTGTAAGTGCCAGCCACTGTCCAGGGGAAGGACCCTGAATGTGCTAGAGTCAGCATGTTAGAGTTGGGGTACACTCTTCACTGCAGAGTTTCCAGTTTGGGGGTTATTGTAAGACTCAGCACCGAGACCCAGAATTAGCTTCTAACTCTTCAGACCAACTGAAGTACTGCTATGAACATTTCACGAGAGAGAAGAAATACAACAAGGAGCTACTCTCAACCCATATGGTTGGCTAAATATTTATTTTCCTTCAGTGAATTCAATTTAAACTTGAATGTTCCCGCGGACATTTTTATAAACCTGAGCAGGCTGATGTTATACTGCAGGACCGGCATTCAGTTATATTAGCTAAGTCTGGACTTTATATAAAACTATAGTCATCCTAGCTGGTTGTATAGTGCACGCCTTTAGTCCCAGCACTCAGGAGGCAGAGGCAAGTGGATCCAGCCTGGTCTACAGAGAGAGAGTTCTAGCATGACCAAGACTAGATAGACTCAAAACCACCAAAACAAAACAAATAAGCAAAAATAAAAATAGTCATTGGACCAACAAGATGGCTCAGGAGGTAGAAAAGCTTGCCCCCTGAGCCCAGTCCCAGGACACATACACTGAGAGGAGGGCACCGAGGGAGTCCTGGAATCTCTCCTCTGACTCCATCAGTCTCAGAGTCACAAAGACATGATAAATAAAACAAAATTTGAGGTGTGTTAAAAATCCAAATGTGCAATTTTGCAAGATATTTGACACATTAAGAATCTCAAATGTTAGGGATTTAACTCAGTGGTAGATCACTTACATAGCATATGCGAGGCTCCTAACCACACGCACGCACGCACACTCAGAGACAAACTGCCTGATTTGTTGTTGCTTGGTTGCTTGCTTTGAGACAAGAGCTCACTCTCTGTCCCAGGCTGGTCTCAAACTCTTTGATTCTCTTGTCTCAACCCCTAAGTGCTGATGGGATTATAGACCTGCACCACCATAGCTAACAAATACCTGATTTTTTAAAAAATGGCTTAGTAGATAGAATACCTCATAAGGTTCTAATATATCTGGGTGTGTTTGCTAAACAGTGGAAGCCAAAAGAGGCAGAGAAGCCCTTCGCTGACCCCCACACACTGGGACCAACTTTAGAACGGGGATAGTTGTTAGATATAACTTCAAAGAGAAGTGTCTATTACAGAGTTATTTGCAAAGATTTTGTGGAACTAAGTTGCTAGATGAGACACACTTGGAGCAAAACATGCCGATGGGTTCCTGGCACTGACTGAGCAGAACTGTCGTCCACAGCCACTTAGCAGAACTGTCCTCGACAACCACCAGCTCTAGTTTCTGTGCTCACTCAAGTTCATTGTCCCCACTGGCTTTCTGATTTCACTTATAATAAATGATTTAAAGCCATGAATATTTCAAACACTTCACAGTACAAAGAACAATACAGGAGAGTAACCCTGTATTATATAAATTATAAACCATATAACCCAGATTTAACAAATACTAAAAGTTTATCTTCTTTTTGCTACAAAATGTTGCTACATAGCTCAGGATAGCCTTGAAGACCCAAAATCACTGTGTAACTCAGATATGCTGTGAACTTGCAGCAATCCTTCTGCCTCAGCCTCCCCAAGTGCTGCGGTTACAGTTACGTTCACCACCCTGGCCCCAACCAGATTTGAATTACTGTTTGAAAGACACAGAATGCTACAACTGCAGAATCTGGGGTGTAGTTCAGTTGGTGGAGCGCTTGTTCCACATGGGTGAAGCCCTGGCAGCCTGAAAATCTCTAAGGAAGCATGATGTCACAGGCCTCCAATCCCAGTGCTCCGGAGGTAGAGATGGGAGGACCAGCAGTCCAGATTCGTCCTTGGCTATATGGTTTTGAGTTTGACACCAGGGGTGCACCTGGGGTGCATGAAATCTCTCAAAAAATAAAAGCAAACAAAACAGAAGCTCCACAATTATAGAATTCCTTAGTTCTTTTTTTTTTTTTTTTTTTTTTTGGTTTTTTTTTTTTTGGTTTTTTCGGGACAGGGTTTCTCTGTGTAGCCCTGGCTGCCCTGGAACTCACTCTGTAGACCAGGCTGGCCTCGAACTCAGAAATCCACCTGCCTCTGCCTCCCAAGTACTGGGATTAAAGGAGTGTGCCACCACTGCCCTGCCAATTCCCTAGTTCTTTTTCTCATACAAGAATAACCACTGTGTGTGTGTGTGTGTGTGTGTGTGTGTGTGTGTTTGGGTGTGCCAAAGCACACTTAGAATCCTAGCACTTGGTGGCTGAGGCAAGAAGATCACAAGTTCAAGGTCATCCTGAGATGAAAAAGAAAAAGATTTTATTGCAGATAAATTTTTTTTAAACATATGGATATCATATATAGTATTTTGCATGAACTGTATATATCTTCAACTTTTATTGCTTTTCAATCATGTGTGTGTGTTCATACACGCATGTGCACACACACATAACTATGGTGTCTGTGTGCATACTCCCAGAGGCCAGAGGACACTTTGTATCCAGCTCTGTCACACTCTGGTTGATTTCTTTAAGGATGGATTCTCCCACTGATCCTGGAGCTAGGGTGGCAGCCAGAAAGCCCAGAGGTCCTCCTATCTCCACTCTCCACAGCTCTGAGATTACAGGTTATGTGCATAAGCACACGCCAGCTTTTCCATGGGTGCAGGGATTCAAACTCAGGTCTTCATGCTTGTGCAGCAAGCTCTTACCCACTGAGCCATCTCCTCAACCCCTTCTTACATTACCTTTACACAGTAGTATCTAACAGGGCTTGCTCAGGGCTGAGTCAGTTTCTTTTGGCTGAGGTGTAATCCACACACTCAGCACACAGCTTCAGTAAACAGCTCAAAGGCTGTATTCAGAGCCAGCGTCAAAGTGCTTGGAACTAGCTGCACCCCATCACCCAGACCCCCCATCACCCAGACCCCTCCTGGTATGTTCCCCCCACAGGCAACTGCTCTTTTGACCTCTGGTACCATAAGCTAATTTTGTCTATTTCAAACTTAGTATTTACTTATTTAAGAACTGGATCTTAAGTATCCTCAGCTGCATCAAGCTCCTGTTCTTTTTCTTCCGCCTCAGGAGGGCTGGAGTCCGCAGAAGTGGGTCACTATGCAGTCTTACCCGGTGCTGGAAACGGAATCCAGAGCTTTGTGCATGCCAGACAAGCACTCTCCCAACTGAGCTACATTCCCAGCCCCATGCTTTTGAACTTTAAATTAATGCACTCATGTGCTATATTCCCTTTGAGTCTTTTCCCTGCAGTGTCATGCCTGTGAGTTTCATCCGCCTGCAGGAGGCTGTAGCTCTCTTCCTTTGTTGACGATGTGCGGTCCTCTCTTATGCTACTGTAACATTACTTATTGATGTACTCAGCATTGATGGACAGTAGCACACTTTCAGCTTTGGGTTATTATGAATAATGCTGATATAAATACTTCAACACGACTTGTATGGGCACCTGTGCTAACTTCTCTTGGATCCGTCCGAGGCATGGGCTTGCTGGGTCCTCCACAGTCTATGCATAAGATGGAGAGATAATACTGATTCCCTACAACCCATGCACAAGGCCCATGGTTTTTCCCCGGACCCTTTCTTATGTCTCCTACCTCTCTCTTCCTTGTTCCTCTGCCTCTGCAGTTCACATAGATACTCTAGGATGCCTCTCTGCCTCTCTCAAGCCTGTCTGCTTTCTTGTGTCCCAGTCTCTCTGCCTTCAGTCACTTGATCCGCCCTCTTTCCAGAAGTCCATTCCTATCTGTCCTCCATGCTGCTGAAATGCTTGCTATGCGCTTTCCTGTCCTTTGACCAGGGCCCCTTCACTTTCTCTGGCACAGCATTGATCAGAGCTGGACAAAGGGAGGTCAGCTGCAGTAAGACACCAGAAAGGCAACAGCAGATGGCTCGGCTCTCCACGTATGCACCTTCATGTCTCCAGTGACATGAATATTAGCACTTCACAGATTCTAGAAGAGACCAAGAGAATCTCTTGTTTCCTTACAGCATATGAAGACTATTAATTGGCTTTTTATATAAGTCAATGAGAAAATCAGAACTCTGGAAGTTAAGATTTCAATTGACAATTTTTCAACTATTTTTTTTTTAATGTTCTGCCTAAGAGTCATGGAACTTTTTAGTTTAGTTCAGACTTGCTGTGTGTAGGATGTTAGGCTCAGTTCTGAGAGTGCGTAGCACATAATCAAGCCCAGGCCATCTCCCTTGCCCTTGGAAATTTGCATTTGGATGCTTTACGTGATATCATTACTTTTTATTCAAAGTTGTCTGCAGGGTTCCTGGCTCTCTATGGTGAAAATTTTCCATTTTGCTTAGGCCTGAGCAGTTCACTTCAGTTGTACTTAGACAACACAGACAAATGGCCAACAGTCTTGGCTTAAAAGGATGGGGTTTTTACAAGGACCTGTGGGTGTAAGCAGTCCAGTTCTCACTACCGAGGCCAGCATCAAGTGGGTGTAAAGAAGGAGGAGCACACTTAATAGAAAACTTATTTCTTGTAGCTTTTAACAAGTGCTGAACAGACACTCAGAGTAGCAAGCTAAAAGGGCCCAAATGTAATAGTTTTCCGTTGCATAATTTATTGCCAGTCGGACTTAGCTCCACAAAGGCAGGGCACTCCATTTGCGAGATTAAAGATACAAGAGCTTTCCCACTACAGTTCCTAGCAGGACGCATGGTGGGACTTGGTAAGCAGCAAACAATCCCCCTCCCCCCACCTCCCCATATCTTCAGGGAGCATGGTTGAGTGCATATGCACAGGACTCTTGGCACTTGCACAGTGTGCTGGGCGGCCAGCCCTGACCCTGCCCATGACAGTCCTTTAGTCAGCAGCAGCAGCATCCCACCTGCAAGGCCAGCATGCAGAAGAGCATAGCCAGGCATGTTTTCTTGGAAGGACTAATTTATTTTAAGACCATAAACAGACTAATATGCCTCCCAATAAGTTGATGAACCAGAAAACTGACTACTTTCAGAGAAAGAGAAAGACACACACACACACACACACACACACACATGCTTGCGGCAGGGGAAAGGGAAATATATCCAAATATATCCAAAAAGGTAGGAAACATTTGATTTCTAGAAAAGTAAAAATAATGAACTAAAAACAAAAGCAACACTAAACCCCCTTAAAACATCTTTCGGGACTTTATAAGCGTGAAACCATGACTAGAAACCATGATCAAGAGCTGCGATTGCCCTTATCACCAGGATTGCCATGGTCCCACCAAACAGGCCATTCCGCAGGTATAGTTCCCTGCAGCCTTCATCAAGACTGTGATTGAAGTCCAAGCCGGGTGACCTAAAACCTCAGATCCCTCCCTGCCAACCAGGCACCCATGCTGAGAGACAAGCACCCCATCTTTCATTTCTACAGATGTGCATTGTGCATTGTGGGATTGGGGGTGGGGATGGGGATGGGGGGGTTAGTTCACATCCTTAGATCTTTTAAAATGTAGAGCTTTCCATCCTCATCCTGAACGTTTACACTTTGGTATATGTTGGCTCTGCTTAAATAACGTTCACCGCTATTATAATTTTGTATTTATTTTTATGACTTTTTAATATGCATATGAATGTCTTGCCTTCATTGGTGCCCACAGATACTAGAAGAAGATATTGTAATCCCCTGGGAGTGGAGATAGATGTGAGCCACCATATGAGTACTGGGAATTGAACCTGGGTCCTCCAGAAGTGTAAGTAGCCTGTGCTCTTAACCACTGAGCCACCTCTCCAGCCCCCTTCTATGATACTTTTGAACAATGCTTACCTGCTACAGCAGCCATACAGTTCTTAAATGGCAATTTGCCGCTGACTACTGCCCCAGTTCCTAGTAGAGTGGGTGTCTTGTGTTGATAACTTAACAAAACTTTTTAGTGGATAAATAATCAGGCTGGAAAGAAGGCTGAGTAAATGAAGATGCCCACGGCCAAGCCCGCTGACCTAATTTCCATCCCAGGACTGCATGTTGGGAGAAAACTGACTCCCACAAACTGTCCTCTTACCTCCATGCCCCGCCCTCAACAAACCAATGCAAAAAATTAATTAATTGCTCAATGAGGTCCTCTAAAAAGTGAACAGCAATTTAGTAGCTGTATTTGGGGTGTATGAGCCTCTTTCTTCTAAATAGTGCCCTAATCAGTTTGCTTCTGATGAAATTTCTTCTACCTAACTCAACCTGATGATGTTTGCTTGGGTCAGGATGGACACATGACCCAACCTGAGCCAATCAGATTCTTCCTTCATAGTAAACTTGGAACTGGACTCCAGAGGCAGGCAATGAGCCTTAGATGTATCTGAATGAGGGGTTGGTGGATGCTTGTGCACAGGAGGTTTCCCACCCCTCTGAAAAGAAGCAGAAAAACAAAACCAACAGTCAGAAAGTAAAACAAAAAACCTGGTGTCATAGAACAGTCTTCAAACTTGGAAGGCAGAAACAGGAGATTCACAGGAACACATGCACATAGAGGAAAGCAAGTAAAACTTGTACATAGTACGAAATAGAGACAAGAGGTATTGTTTGCATTCTCAAAGATTTGCTGCTTCATTCAAGATGTCCAGGTGTCTGTGACGCCATGAGAAATTACTACTACATGTTGTAAATATATACAGAGCCTGTAGTGGTTTCAATAAAAATGCCCCTTATAGACCCACAGGGAGTGGCACTATTACGTGTGGCCTTGATGGAGGAAGTGTGTCACTATGGTGGCAGGCTTTGAGGTCTCAGATGCTTAAACCATGCTCAGTGTGGTCATCTCTTCCTGCTGCCTGCCTATCCCGATGTAGAGCTCTCAGCTCCTCCAGCACCATGTCTGCTTGCATGCTGCCATGCTGCTCACCATGATGATAAAGGACTAAATCTCTGAGCTGTAAACCAGCCCCAATTAAATGTTTTCCTTTATAGAAGTTGCCATGGTCATGGGGTCCCTTCACACCAATAAAACCCAAACTAATATAGAGCCCCACCCCATTCTCTTTTGGATAACTTCAGTCAGTGTAAACCTGAATCCTAACAAAGACACGCAGTGTGCCTATTTCAGGAAGAAAGATTAACCAGGTTGATTAATCAGGATGATCACGCACCTTTGGCAGATTGGTACTGATGACAACCCAGATCTCAGCCAGATCAGGTCTGATGGTGAGACTTTCTCTGCTTTTGTTTCCTATTGGGTAAGAATAAGCCAACTTTGGGGAGCCCTTCTGCTTTATGGGGAAGGGGCTTGTGCTGAAGTCAGACTTTACCTTGAGCCTTTGAGTGTCTCAAATCTTTTACCTTAAAACAAACAAACAAACTCATGGGTTCAAATGGGATAAAGAACAGTGATTTCAAAACTATTTCTCAATAGGGAAATGAAAGAAAATGGATGGGGATGGAGTCAAAGTTAAAATTTGGCATTCAGTGGCCAAGTCGGGGTTTGCTGGCTTCTGGAAAATCCAGGGGATTTTGAAAATGAAAATCTAAGGTAGTTTGTGGTTAAAATAGAAGTGTACAGAGTAATCATTTATACCAAGAACATGCTGGGCGTTCACCTATGTTAGTTAGGTTCCTATTGCTATGTTGAAACACCATAACCAAAAGCCACTTGGGGAGGAGAGGGTTTATTTGGCTTACATGTCCACATCATAGACCATCACTAAAGGAAGTCAGGACAGGAACTCAAACAGGACAGGAACCTGGAGGCAGCAACTGATGCAGAGGCCATGGAGGGGTGCTGCTTACTGGCTTGCTCTCCATGGCTTACTAGGCCTGTTTTCTTAATGAACCCAAGACCACCGGCCCAGGGATGGTACCACCCACAAAGGGCTGGGACCTCCCCATCAACATTAATTAGGAAAGTACCTCACTGCCAGATCTTCCTTCCCTTCAGATGGCTCTAGCCTAGCCAGCACTGTTGAGTAGCTGAGATCAGATACTATGTAATCATCCGCATCTTCATTTCTGAAGTCTTTAAAACAGAATTCACTAGTCTGGGGACCAGATGTCTGGGCAGGATTAGGGATGCAGCCTAGAGTTACAGAATAATATTTTTTCCCCTATGAATCTAATGGTGTTTTTGGCTTCTTTGGTTGTGCAAGCTACCAGATTTCATTCTGGGATTCTAGGAGCCTGGTCATTTTCTAAGGCTAGATTTCCAAGTGATTCTATCAAAAAGAAAAAGAAAAAAAAACAAAACCTGCAGGGTAACTCTTACCAGAGTAGAGCAGGAGGCTGAGGCCATCCACTGCACCATGTGACGCGGCAGAGAGAGTCCTGCCTGATGAACGTCCTATGTGGAGCATCAGGGGGAGGTGGCTTTCACCAGCTGATGGCTTGGCAAGCAGCCACACCTTGTTATCATGTCTGTAATTAGCCGTGGGGCCATGCAAACAGGGAGACTCTGGTGCCCTGTCTTTTTCTATGTCCAGCAACCGAGAAAGAAGAAGTCTGTGAGGGAAAACCCTAAACACCTTCAGGAGGAGTTCAAGGTAGTGTAGCCACTGTGGAGGTCAGCATGGAAGTTTTCAAAAAAC
>JADRCH010000209.1:1450861-1530888 GCA_019843965.1 Rhynchomys soricoides | reverse complement strand
TATAAATGCAGTCATCTGTTATGTGGTCTTTTATTAGGAGATACTTTTGTCGTGTCACCTCTTTGGATGGCTTGCTGGAGTTGCTTGATTCATTCCTTGGGTCCCAGATCTTAGCAGGGCCAACCCTTGGTTGCAAGTACAGGCTATGCCAGAGCTAGCCCTCCGTCCCCTGTGAATGAACCCTCTCCGCTCCCTCGGCCAGCACACTGAAAGTTGGGTCTTCAGTATAGGTCCTGCTCTGCAGTTTATTCTCTGTACTTCCTCTGCCTCTTAGAGCTGTTGGGGGAGGGGTGGAAACTTCACAAGGCCTCCGTTGATCTGTCCCCCCCAGGGACCTTCTTTCCTGTAGTGGGTGGGGAAGGAGACAGAATAGCATCTTTATTTGTTTTTTATATTGTCCGACTCCCCCAGCCCCTTTACTGAGTACTGGTCAGAGTCCCCATGGTTGTCAGGCTCTCTTCCCTTGAGACACAGGGTTATGGGACTTCTCTCCTGGGGCAGCTGATGGGGAAGTCCACAAGGCTTTGGCTTTCTCCAGTGTGAAGCTGGACTCTGTTTTTCCTCTAGTTGGAGCTGATACATCCTTTAGGAGGCATTCAGCTGCAAGTAATACAGTCCTGCAGAACCTCCTTAAGCATATGCAAACAGGTTATCTCCCATCAGGGTTTATAGATGGCTGCTCTTGCAGGTGTGGCCCCAGATCTCTGTGGGAAGCTGGGAAGGACTGTTGTTATCAGGGCTTACCTGTTCCGACCCTGGGCCAGCTTAGTGCCTGCTTGGGAGTAGGACCTAGCCTTGAAGTTCTGATCAAGGCTACCAGGAGACTCGGCCCCACCCTCCAGACTCACTAGCTCTCTGCTCCCAATTCATGCCCCTTTCCTGTCACCCATTCTATGTGACATGGCAGCCTAACTTCAGGTCACTCCTGCAGACCAGAGCAGGCACCTTTCTTTCTTTCTCCCTGTACTTAGGCTAAGCTGTTTCCACTGTCTGGAGTACTCGCTTTACCTGCCCTGTTCCTTTAAGACACTATTCCAGTGTCTCTTCCGGAGTCATCTGAGGTACATGGGCTTTATCCACATATGTGAGGTATTTGTACCATATGAAGAGAGGACAGATGGGGTCCTGCACTTAAGCCCCAGGCTAACAGTCGCAAAGTTCTTCTAGGACAAGGGCTTTGCTAACCCTTGAGCAGAACACTTGTCAATATTTGCTGAACCTGCCTGACTCGTGGCCTGGCCCGATGTGTTTGTTGGTCACATGCTGGGTTTTCCAACTTCAGGTACAGCTAGATAAATCTTGTTTTATCACAAGGTGTTTTTTCGTGTATGACCATTGCAGAACGTACATCCTCTTTATTTTCCCTGTTAACCTGACCCCTCCTCTTCATCTCTTCAGCGTTTGTTTAACCTAATCTCTGATTTGTTTAATCTAAGTCTGTGCATCCCCAGATGCTGTGTGGCTTGCATAGGTAGCATTGTGCGGACCGGACCGCTTCTTTTTGACCCAGTTCGGCATTCGTTCGTAAGACCTTATTTGCATTTTCTTGCCTCTGCTTCCTTGCTTTTGACTGCTTCGCAGATTTCTGTGCCCACATGCACTTACTCTTCCCTTGATGGACGCTTGGGTTACCCCCAAGGCTCTCTAATGCAAATATTACTGTGGCAAGCACCCATGCACACCACAGCCTGTGCAAACTCCATAGATTTCCCTCGAATGTAGACGGTGCGTGCGTGCGTGCGTGCGTGCGTGTGTGTGTGTGTGTGTGTGTGTGTGTTGTGTGTGTTGTGTGTGTGTGCGCGCGCACGCGTGTAGGATTGCTACCAAATGACTCGGTTTGGGTAAGTACTGCCATGTTGCTTCTCAGGTGGCTGTATCAGTTTATACGTAAGGCTTCCCACCTCCCTATCTGCTCACCCCACTTGGTAACCACCCAAAGACCTTCCAGACTGTGGGCCCTCCATCAGACAATATAGTAAGTTCTAATCTCTTCCTCATTCCTTGCCAACCCATCTCCCTTTCCTGCAATGAAAGTGCCTTCATAATTTTCCACCCAGGCCTTACTAATGGGCCCAGAAACCTAAAACCTTCCATTATCTGAAGCTTTTCACAGCCAGCTTTTCAACACTAAACCTCCTTTGTTTTCTTCCTTAATCTGAACTAAGCCCTTCCTATCTTCCTTCTCCCCCGGGCCTGGAGCCTCTCTCACAGGTTCTGTAGAACATCCAGGAAAGGTCGAGAGGTACCTGTGGCTTCACATCTCGGGGGCAGGACTCCAGCCCTCCCGGATTGCTCCTCCACCTCAGAAGCCAGGTTTGGCATTTAGCTCTGTTTAAACTGTGACCGTGCTTGCAGGTGGAAATCAACTGAGTTTCTCTTCTGGGGACAATGATAGGAAAAAGGCTGCTACAAATACTTCCCAACCGCTGGCCTAGCCAGATTCTCAGTCATCACTGTTTTGTGATAGCTCGTGTTGCTGAAATTGACTAATATTGGGTTTTTTTGTCCTTTTGTTTCTTATTATTTAAAAATTATACTTATTTGTGTTTCCTTCTTTAAAGATTTGTTTTTATTTTATGCATATAGATATTTCATCCGTATATATGTTTGTGTGCTATGTGCATACCTGGTGGCCCAGGAAGCCAGAAGAAGGTATTGGCGCCCCTGGAACTAGTTCATTACAGCTGGTTGTGAGCTAAGAACATGGGTGCTGGGAACCTTGTCTGGACCATCTGGAAGGACAGCAAATGTGCTTAACCACTGGGCCACCTCTCCGGCTCCTGTCTTCGATTTCTCTTTGTCCCTTTACAGAGAGGCTTAGACACGGCGTCAGATCCGGGGTTATGTGCCTATTCCTTGCTTGTCTGAGTTCTGCAGTTACACCGTGAGCTGTGATAGGCAGGTCAGCGGCTTCTCCCTGCTCACCTCTGTGCCCCACCCCCACCTTGCTCCACAGGGCTTTTCACTTAGCAGATGCTCAGTAAATACTCGCTGGGTGGTTGACACAGATTGCATGCTACCCGTCATCTTCAAAGGTTAGGACCAGACCGTTAATAGAAAAATAAACAAAATCTTTCTTTTAAAAAGAGGCATTGCCTCCTGCCCTTCCCTCGCAAAAGTTTGTTTTAGTCTTATTTATTGCTTTTTTGGTGGTAGGGAGTCTTAGGAGAGTGACTCAGAAAGCCCCTTTGATTTAAGAGATACGTCATAAATCACACCCATTACGGAGGGATCAGATGCTTGCGTGCGTCCCATAAGTAGATTAGGGGCACACACTTGGGATGGCTCCTCTGTTTGTCCCCCACCCATCTGCAGGGCTGGCCTTCTCTGGCAGTGTGTGGTATCTTTCCTATTGCCTTTCAATAAGCAACAGTCTGTTGAAAACCTACCATGAGAAAAAAGTGCCGTCTATGTATTGTATCGGGAAGACTAAATATTATGGGAAAGGCCAAATATTTCCACTGTGCTAACAAAATAAGAGCCCGGCTGTATGGAACGTCCCTCTCAGTGGGCAAAAGAGTTATTGGAGACTTCAAAGAGGGAAAAGCTGTCAGGACAACCAAGGCAGTGGCTCCATTAAAGAGGAATGTGTGTGTGCATTCTACACACGGCTGCAGAAGCTGCAACCTTATCTCTGCCCCTGGGAGGATGGTGGAGTCTGGGTGATGGAGCTGTATTGAGCCCTTGGTATCTGGGCAGCATCTGAGCTGGAGAGCCCTTGACCACACGTGGACTGTCTGATGAGTCTCTTCTGGTCAGTTCCACCCACCTCTCATCACTGGGTTAAGCAGGCGGGGGTGGCTGGATTTCATTAGAGAGAGGCCTAAAAATCATTTGGCTTTTAGTAAGAAGTCAGGCTAGGTTATTTGAGGGCCATCCCCAGGGAGGGGAGTTCTGAGCTGCTGGCCTGCTTGTTTTAGTGGGCTGGGGGAAGCTGAGGAGTAGCCATAAAATCACTCACCCGACCTGAAATATGAGAATGTTGTCTATGAGTCATAGGGAAGAGCTACCAGGTATAGAGAATGAGGTCTTGTTCTGCAGGGGTTGAAGATCTGGCACTGGCTTGCTGGGTTTCTCCTTGGCACGATCATTCCCTCCTGCCAACCCTGACTAGGTGCATATCAGATGTTAACCCAATGCAGAAGTGGAGGAACCATTGCTTCTCGATACAGGGATTTCCTCTTTCTTACTCCCAGAGGATGTGCCAGTGCCCTGTGATGCCAGCCCTGTAGGGATGACAGCCATGCTCCCCAGCTCTGGGAATGCCTAGGAACTGTGCAGAGTCCTGAACACTTACACCTTCACGGAGCCTCCCATCAGCCACGGTGGGACTGTTACTGCCAATTTCATAGACTCAGATTCAGAGGCCCTGGGAGGGCTTGAGGATGTTTCCCTGTAGTCATTTGTCCATTGGCATTCTGTGCAAGATGAAGTTAGCCATCCTCCCCTGTTGCTGGTACCGCCTTCTGTACCATCTCCTCTTCCTCTTCTCCCCCTCCTTAGGAAAATATATATTTTTATTTTACTCACACAGATGTTTTGCCTGCACGTATGTCTGTGTACAGCATACAGTCAGTGCCTGAAGGGGCAAGAAGAGTGCATCAGATCCTCTGGAACTGGAGTTACAGATGGTTACGAGCTATCAAGCAGGTGCTAGGAATCAAACTTGGGTCCTCAGGAGAGCAGCTAGTGCTTTTAACTGATGAGCCATGTCTCTAGTTCCATGCCCTGGCTTCTTAAACCTCAGTCTTTTTTTTTTTTTCTTCAAAGAGTAGCTTTATTGAGCTCAGGTGACAACTATCCATTAGATTTAGCAAAAACAAAACAAAAACAAAAAGAACCAACCAAAACAAAACAAAAACCCAGAGCAACAACAAAAAACCTGTCAGTGATCTTTGAACTAGATCTCAGCTTATTGTGAAAGTTTGTTTCTTCATCTAGAAGTCTGAGGTTAGAATATAATCTGTTAAACATAAAATACTTAATTTTTTTTTCTTAATGCATTCTAATGGTAATCTCATTCTTATTGACAAATTAATAACTTTTTAGTGGTCTCTAGCAAGACCACTTCCCAGGGACAGATAATTCACTGGGTCCAATAGAACTGGGTACTACAGATTTTAAGAGCAAGAGAGGGAGAGGGGGAGGGGGAGGGAGGGGGGAGAGGAAGAGGGAGATGGGGGAGAGGGAGAAGGGCTGGTGGGCGTGGCCGAGAATGGCGGTAAGCTCTGCACCTTAGGTGTGTGTGCGCGTGCGTGTGTGTCTGTGTGTGTGCGTGCGTGTAACTCCCTTTAATTCTCGAAGCACTCCTGTGAGGTTTGTTTCTCCAAGGATCAAGACTCAGACGTTATGTAGGTCTTTCTACCCTACAGCTCAGGGGTGGTAGAGCTGGGCCTTCGCTGGACCTTTCCAGTGCCAAAACACATTCTCTTGGTGTGAGACCATGACAGATTGTTTTCCCAGAGTGGTCGGGGAGGGAAGGCCTTGAGGGGTGTGGAGAAGGGATTGGAAAGAGCCAGTTCTTCAGGCTGGGGGGAGGGAAAGGGGCCTAGGGAACAGCAGGAACTATCCGGATGGGACCAGTCTTCGTCACTGTTCCAAACACACGTAGCCTTAGTGTCTACTACTGACTGCCTTGGCGCTGAAGGCCAAATCTCCTTGGCTCTGCAGAGGTGACATCACCCCGCCTCTCATCCTCTGTGCTGACTCCTTGGCTAACTGATTAGATGTGGTCATGGTAATGGGTATGACCCCGTCAGACTGACACATCAGCCGTGGGATATCCTGGTGTGGAAGGAGCTGGATTTATCCTTCGATCATTTCTCTGTTTACTGCTTCTTTATGCTTAATGCTGAGATTACTCTTCCACTGGCCCCACAAACCCCTCCGAGCTGCACTCCAATCTCCTTGTTGACCTTTAAAAGCATGTCATGGGCAATATCTCATCTGGTCTCCTTTTTTTTTTTTTCAGTTTTTTGAGGCAGGGTTTCTCTGTGTAGCCCTGGCTGTCCTGGAACTCACTCTGTAGACCAGGCTGGCCTCAAACTCAGAAATCCGCCTGCCTCTGCCTCCCAAGTGCTGGGATTAAAGGCGTGCGCCACCACTGCCCGGCATCTGGTCTCCTTTTATTCGTCCAGAAAGCATTTCTGAAGCACCTACTGTGTGCCAGACACAGTTTCAGATACCGTGAACACATCAAAGTAGTTGCCCTCCGGAGAAGAGGGAGGCCCCAGGCTGACTGGTTGGACCAGCCTGAGTCAGAGCATTTCATTTACTATGTGGTAAATGGAGCAGAAAGAAGAAAGTGATCTCTGAGCAGGAGTAGAGGCCGCTTTGCATACTTGCCGTACTTGGCAGTGGCAGGTGTTCTGGTGAGGGGACTCTGGCAAAGGCCAGTGGTGGGAGAAGGGAAGAGGTGACTCGGTTTCCCTTTACTGTCGCCATATTCTGGTATGTGTCCGGAGGCTGTATCTCTGACTCCGAATGTTTGCTGATGACGGAGATGGGCTTCTCATGTTACCCTGTTCACATTAATCAGTGACACAGGGAGAAAGGAGAGAGAGCACTGTAGGTACCAGGTTACTTTGAAGAAGGTTGGAGAGGAAGGAGGAAGAAATTCAGCAGTCTCATTTACAGTAGCATCATAGAGTCATTCATGTGCCCTGCAACTCCGAAACTGTCGAATAACAATCCCCATCCCTTCCACCACAACCACTCACATACAGATGTACACATCATGCCCTCACTCAACATAATATAAAATGTTTTTAAAAAAACACCCAAGTCATGACCTCTTGCTACTCCTGTTTCGTAGGCGTGGAAGGCTCAGGAATTGGATCCTCATCCGAGTCCCTATACCAAATAAGAGATGAGGCTAGGTTTCGCATGTGTAATTTGTACTATCCATCATGGATCCCCTTCTTTCTGCCTAGCCCTGACCTGTGTGATAAGGCTGGAGAGAGACTGCGTATATTGGTTTGTGGGTTGGCTGAGTGCTTTGTCCCCAGTGCCCATTGTAGCATGGCTGGCACGTCTACAGCAAGGGCTGGGAGGAGGGACGACTTCTCTGGGACCTCAAGTGCAGCCTGGGAGGGCTAGAATGTATAGCTCAAGTCTTTGCCTGCAAGAGTCTGGGTGTGAGAGAGAGGGGTGGGCTCTGGCCAAGCGAAGCAGGCTGAGGTCAGAGGGAGGGGACCACCCTCCCCTAGGGAATGCTTGCATGACGTGACTTTGTAAAACGCTGATGGAAGAGAGCTGGCCACATGCCCTCTTACCTCCAGCCTCTGTCTGATGAAGAACTCGGATCAGGAGGGGAGGCCCAACCAGATGTAGTGCCTGGCAGACTGCCCTGGCCCCAACACAAGGCTCGCCTCCAGCCAACTTGGCAGCCCTCTTCTCCAAGGGGACCTAGGAGCAAATGACGCCCTAGAACTGGCTGGGACAGAGAAGCGGGTCCTTCATGGGCACAGGTTAGGAAGGGGCGGAGAAATGAGGGTTGGGGGCTATAAAGATATGCCCTGGCATTATTTTGTTCTGGTCACTCTGTATTTTAAGACAAGTTGTGTGAGAGGGTGTGTGAGAGAGGGGGGAGAGAGAAGGAGGAGGAGGAGGAGGGAGAGGAGGGGAGAGATTTTCCTAAGAGCTTGTGCCTGGGAGTGAACTAAACATATGACAAAACCGTTGGCTTCCAGCATTTTCCTGCTTCTGTTTTCTGCACCAAATGCCCCCAGGTCCTAGTCCATGGCTGTCTCAGAGTAAGTGGCTGATGACGTTCCCATGCACTGCCCAGATGGAGTTCCTCCAACCTCTTCCACCTCTGGCTTCTTTTGAGTCTTTCCAGCATCCCAGGTGATCTGGAGTCTCAGAAGCCTTTGGTGTGGAGTTTCTTCACCTTCACACAGCCCTTTCTGGGATCCCGTATCTCCTTTTGTTTTTAGGACACCCCCCCCCCCCGGCAACATATTGCTTCCCAAGGTTTCTCACCACCAGGCCCGGTGTCACCAATATGCCTGCCCCAGCTTGGGGCTCCCTCAGTTCCCTGTTTCCTACCACATCTATCTCTGCAGTCACTTCAGGGCTCCCCAACACCTGATCTTTGTTCCTTTAACACGCTCAACCTGTGCCATGTTCTCTGCCTAAGAAACCCTCTGGCTGGCTCCTGGCCCTGGCTTTGTGGACTGCCACGCCCACTTTGCCGCCATCTTTCCCTCACCCTCAGAACTGGGACTTGGGATCTCCTTGCCTCCTTGGGCTCCAGCCATCCAGCCCCCTTTCTTTGCCTGGGTGTCCCCTTGCCAGTACAGCCCTCTCCTCCCCTCCAGTGTGACAACTTCTGGAGTTTGTGGTTTAAGTATAGTTTGTCCCCATAGAAGCTTATTTTAAAATCTGTGCCACTGTGGTGGCTTTGAGACCTGGTGCCCTTTGAAGGTGATGAAGCCATTGAGAGATATTAGCACCTGTCATTGAAAGATATTAGCACCTGTCTTGTGAGAGTGGCGTAGTTGCGAGTTATCTGCCACAAAGCAAGGTTGTGCTCCTCTCCCCACATGGTACCTTCCAGAAGCTGTGCCTGTGCTCTTGGGCTTTCCAGCCCCCAGAATCTGGAACCAAAGTAAACTTCGTTTATTTGTTGATTTATTGTTATTTTTTGAGACAGGCCCCCATGGAGTCCCAGCTGGCCCTGAACCCAGCCTCTTGTCTGTATTTCTCAGGGACCAAGCCTGGCAACTTTGTTTCTTTATAAATTACCGGGTCTCAGGAATTTTCTTAGAGTCAGAGAAGATGGCCTCCAGCTGGCCTCCCGGCAACTGATCCATCTGGAGTATCATTATCGCTCATCCTGGAGGCCCTGGGGGTCAGAGTTGCACAACGTTTTATTGGATTTTGTCTGACTAGTGTCTAGGGCAGAGCCTAGCACAGAGTAGGTCCAGATTGCTTCTTTTCTGGATGGACCTGAGGAGCAGCTTAGCTGCACTGAGACTCCACCACCACATTCCCACTGTTGTTGAATCAGGGAAGTTGAATGCTGGGTATCTGTGGAGAGTGGTTCTGGGAATGGATTGGGACAATGGACCGGAAGGGTTTCCAGTGCTGTGCTAGGTAGGAACTGTGGCTCCAGGCAACTGTCATGGCTTTTATAAAAGGGGAGGGGGAGTGTGTAGGCTTGGGGAGGGAAAGGGACCGTGGGACGGAGTAGAAGAAATTGGTTTCTAGAAAGGGAGAGCAATTTCCCCTCAGTGCAGATGTCCAGGGTGGGGACAGGTTAGGGGAGCATCATTGCCATTTCCCCATGCAAGTCACCAAGGACATGGCAGCCTTCCCAGTGTCCCTGTTGGATGGGGTGATCTTTACTACACACCAGGGTGTGCTGAGGCCAGCAAACGATCCGGGCAGAGAAGAGAGAGTAGAACATTGGTTCCTTCCAGCCATGGTGTTAAAGCACCCGGATTTCTCCTTGCCCAGCCTGGGAAAGCAGGTGCATCTTCCTATAGCCAGGTTTTCTCCTTACTCTGATGGCCAGAGCTGTGAGTTAGTGCTACCTACTGTGAGCTAGTGTTGCCTACTGTGAGTGAACTGCTGATCCACCACACAAGGACTGCTGAGACCTAGCATAGGCTTTCTCCAAGCTTGGTGGGTGTCACATGATCCCTGATCACACGAGATGGGGGACCGGGAGCACCCAGCACGGAGCCAGCTCAGGGAGGTTTCTAGGAGACAGTGGGTTTTGCTTGGAGTTTGGAGGAATTAGGCTGAGAGGATGTAGTAATGGAGTCAAGAACCCTTTAAAGGGAGATGGCTCAGTGAGCAAAGTGAGGACCTGAGTTCGAGACTCCAGCACCCAGATAAAAAGCTGTGTGTGGTGACACATGCTTGAAATCCCAGCACTGTGGGCAGATCCCTAGGATTTAGTGGCCAGCCAGTCTAACCAAAACTGTAGGCTCTAGGTTCAGTGAGAGACCTTGTCCCAAACAATAAGTGTTGGTGGAAGACACCGAAAAGTGGCCTCTGCCCCGACACACACTCAGATAAGTGAGCACACCTACACACATACAAATGCATCTCACACGCACCTATACTCTTTAAGTGACACTTTTCCCCTTCTACTTTTGAAAAACAGCTTTATTGAGAAGTAATTCGTATACCGTACAGCATGGTCTCAGAGCATCTCAGAGTTACACAGCTATGACCACAGTCAAGTTTGGGACCTTTCATCTTCTAGGCAAGAAACCCCCACAGCAGTCACCCCTCTCTGTCCTCATCTCTGAGCAAGCTGTCATGTGCTTTCTGGCTCATAGACTTGCTTACTGTGAAGGTTTCATACACAGCTGGTTTCCAGGTGTGGGCCAGTTCTCATTTATTTGACTGCAGTGATACCAACCACACATCACAGTTTCGAAGGTCATTCGTTCTAGATACAAGTCCTTTGAGGGACGCATTGCAGTTAGAATTTTCTCCTGTGCTGTGGGTTCTCTTTATTGCTGACACTCATCTAAGCATAAAAGGTTGTGATTTTGATGAATTCCGGTATGCCTATTTTCCTTTCATTACTGTATTTTTGGCCTCGCGCCTTTGAACTTACTGTTTGAGGTCACGAAGACTTCCTTGCAGTGAGGGAATCAAACTCAGGGCCTTGCGTGTGATACAGTCTACCACTGAGCTATTTCGGTGCCTTGTTAAGACTCCGTCCTTCTGTCTCTCCCATTTGAGGCACTAGTCCATTTTGCATATGGCGGGAGGTATTCCTCTTTTCCAGCTTTGAGTTGGGTCCCACTGATGTCCCACTGTTTCCCCACTTGGGAATGCTTTGCCTTCTTCAGGTAGGTCTCTGGTTCAAACACCCCTGTCCCAGACAGTTGTTCCCTGACCTTCAGCCTAGTGTGGTGTCTCTCCTGTGGTCATATATCACTGCGCTCGGTCTCAGGGCCTCAGCATGCTCCCATGTTTTCTGTTGAGCCCAGAGAAGCTCCAGAGCAGCAGTCAGGTGTCTGGATCACTGTCTGGACTTCCAGTGTCCAGCGCAGTGCCTGGCCTCTGTGGGACGCAGGAAATTTCTTTTAGTTAAGAAGTTGCTTTCCAGCTGGGCAGTGGTGGCTCATGCCTTTAATCCCAGCACTTAGAAGGCAGAGGCAGGTGGATTTCTGAGTTCGAGGCCAGCCTGGTCTACAGAGTGAGTTCCAGGACAGCCAGGGCTACACAGAGAAACCCTGTCTTGAAAAACCAAAAAAAGAAAAAAGAAAAACAAGATTCCTTAAAAACAAAAAAAGAGAAAGAAGTTCCTTTCCCAGACGATTTTGATGAAAAAACTCTGAGGGGTCCTGGCCTCATGGTGTTGCGAGTTAGTTAGTAAGTGAGAAAAGGTCGTCAAGCAACATTACATTTTGGGGATCTCTTGTCCCCTTAGCCCAGCAGTCCCATTACTTCACATCAATTGCATCTTTGGTTGGCCCTGGGAACTAGAGATTTCTTCCTGCCGGTGGACAGAGACCCGCTTCCCTGCAGCTTCCACTTGTCTACTGTCTGCCTTGACAGTCACCTGGACCTGATCCCCGTGTCATGAGAGTCCTTTAAGTATCTGAGAACACACGTCAACAGGCACTACTGATTTCTGTAGCTGTTTCTTTGAGCTAGGAGGGGCTGATTCTCACCCCTCTGTCACCAGTGGAGGCCCAGGCATGGTGGGTGGCACAGGCTGCCAATGAAAACTCAGCCACAGCCACAGCCGAGAGTGGAGGCATCTGATTCCAGTTGTCCCTTCTTCATTTGAGCCGATGAGTCCCAAGCTTGTAGGCAGGACTCCGGGAAGTCTGAGTCCAGACTCCCTGTCATAGACATTGAGAAGGCAAAGCTGAACTCTCTAAGACAGATTCTTCCACAATGATTCTTTCCAGTTAAAGAGATGTCTGGTTGCTGTCTTTTCTTCCCATCTAGTCAGTGGTCTTTGGAGGTTTGGTTGGCTTTAATGAGTCCCAACTCTCACTAACAGAAGACCCACCTGGGAGCTCTTAAACCCGCCCAAGCCATTCCCACCTTCTAAGGCTCTAGTTTAACTGGCCTGCGAGGCCAAGGCAGCCTGGTTTTAAAGGACCCTTGGTGACTCTGTGTAGCCAGGGCTACAGACCTTAGTTTCAGGACCACAGGGTTGAACTTGAAACTCCCTGCTGCCCCATAGGATGAACAAGGGCTGATGTCAGCACAACATCCAGAACCAGAGCCAGGGGACAGGCTAAGGGGGCACAAGTGTTTTCCAAGATTTCTCATGTTAAATTAAATTATGAAAGCCGTACACTTTTAAGCAAAAGGAAATAAATGCGGAAATGTTCAAAGTAGAAAGCGAGACTGTACCAGTCTCTCCCCTGAGACCTCCTCTCAGATAACCAGTTCTCAAGGAGCACAGGGACCTGTGCACTTACACCACAAATAAACATGGCTGTGTGCTGTAGGCACCGCACTGTGATCTTGGTTTTCTTTTTTCTCAGCATGCTATAAAAGAGGGCATCTTACTATCAGCAGGTATATGAACCATAGTTTTTATAACTTTTAAAGTCAGTGAACATTGAGTATTCCTTTTTTTGCAGCAGCAGCAGAGAATATTTTTGCATACATACACCAGCTCTTTCCCTTTCCCTCCTCCTCCCTCCCTCCCTCTCTGTCTCTCTCTGTCTCTGTCTCTCTGTCTCTCTCTCAGAGGTCCAGTTGCTAAGTGCAAGAACTTGTAAGATTAAGGATGGGGATCACCAATCACCAAAATGCTCTCCCAAAAGCTTGTTTCAGGCCATAGCAGGCACCAGTTTCCTAATGACAGCTACTTGCCTGTGTCCCCAGTGAAGCTTTGCTGAGCACAGCAGAGAGGAAGGTGTGAGTGTGTCAGCTGGGGAGGAAGTGGAGAGGTCACTTCCCTGAAGGCTGTGTGTAAAGGAGCAGCTGACTTCTGGCCTTCCCTGGCTGCTGCATTGCACAGGAAGCGGAACCAAGCTGTGCTTGTTAACCTTCGCCTGGCTCTGTGGTGTGACAAAGGCACTGGCGCCCTGGCAGGATGTGTATGTTGAGGGTAGTGGGCCAGGGCTGGGCGTTGATTAGGGAGCGTGTGGAGCCAGAAGTTCCCCTCCTAACTCTGCTAGAGCTGCTGAGTGGTGGCCAAGCCCATCGGAACCCAGGCACATAATGCTTTTGATGTTTCCGGAGCTCCGGCTCTTCCGTGTCAAAGTGCGTCTAGCAGACATGTCTGGCATGATAGCTGTGAATGTGGCCGGACACAAAAAATTTATTTTTACTTTGTTTTACTTTCTTGTAAGCTTGCTTAAAACATAAGATTCGTGTGTTAGTGTGTATGCGTACGTGTGTGTGCATGTGTGTTCATGTGTGTGTGTTAGAGTGTGTGTGTGCATGCCCTCAAGCGTATGTGCACCTGTGTGCCTGTGTGTGTCTATGTGTGTGTTCATGTGTGTGTGCATGTACTCATGTGTTTGTGTGTGTGTGCACGTGCACGCTCATATGTGTTTTATAAGTAGGTTGCACAGATCTCATTTGTGATCTTTATTGATGATGGTCATGTCACCATGTCAAATGGTCAGCTGCACCAAATAAAGCTCTTCACTTCAGATCCATCATAAAGTGAGCCTTGACCTCCAGGCTGGGCACAATGTTAGCCACCCTCTCTGATGCCTAAGCATTACCTAAGATGCCCACTGACCGCTTCTGGGTTTTCCATCGGGGTACCTGCTGGTTGAGAGTGACTCTACTCCTCTTCTCGGACAGGCTGGTTTGGTTGGAAGGGAAAGGCCAAGCACATTTACTCCACTGATCTGGAGAACGTCCCAGTGGGAATCATGCCCAGAATCTGGAAACCCAAAGTGGATTCCCGTCCAGGTCCTGTGCGTTTGGGTGCCCTTAGGGTGCTCTAGAGAAAGAGAATAAAATTCGTAGAGTAAGAAAGATGGTGTCAGACAGTTTGTATCAAAGCATGGGAAAAGACATCCCAGGTATTGAGAGTCTCCATGCACTGGGTTCTTCACAGGATCTCCCTGATCTTCACAGTGAAGGAGGAGTTACTGCGTGTGTGTGTGTGTGTGTGTGTGTGTGTGTGTGTGTAATGGGGAGCTCAGGAAAAGTATTCACTTTTCACGGAGCCGCACAGAGGTCCCAATGCAGGGCTCCCTACCACTAGTGACATGGGTAGCCTTAGTCCTGACTGATTAATTGGTTGATTCCTTACTCAAGGAAAAACCAACAGGTGGAGCCGCAGGTTGGACCACAGGGTCAATCCTTGGGGCAGAGACTCTGCCATGTCCCAGGCAAGCTGGTGTTAGGGTATATTTACCTGAAGGACTCCGAGTCAACATATCACAGAAATACTTAGACACTGATGCTCAGTGCAGCTCTGTTTGCAGTAGCTAAGTTATAGAGCCACCCTAGGGGTCCAACGATATCGAAATGGGTAACGAAAACATGGTTTCTGTGCATAGCGGGGTGCTTTCGACTAGAAAGAAGAGCAGAGTTAATGTAGTTAGAAGGACAGTAAACTAAAGCAGCCTCATAAAGACTTTTAAGCTGCGTGTTTATGCTCATTTGTGGCCTTAAGGTTTCATATAGATATGGAAATCGTGCGTGTGTGTGTGTGTGTGTGTGTGTGTGTGTGTGACAGAAGTGAAATGAGTAAGGACGATTTGAGGTGGAGGGGTGAGAAAGGAAGGGTACAGGATACAGGGGTGTACACACAACTTAGGATGCATACTGATTTGTGGATGTCCATATGAGACATAATACCATGTATAAATGAATATACACAATAAAAATATACAAATAAAATTTAAATAATAGCAACTGAACAATAATTTAAAGGGGGGAGCTGGCAAGAAGGCTCAGTAGGGGAAGGGGTTTGCCTTCTGGTCTGATGGCCTCGGTCCAACCTGGGATCCCACAGGCTAAGGAGAGGACTGACTCAGGTGTCCTCTGCCCTGCACACAAGCACCATGGCATGCAAGCTTTGACATGTGCATAGCTATACCCAGTGTCCCACACCAACTAACCAACCAAACAATGATTTAAAAATATGGTTAAACCTGAGAAAGAGAGAAAGTGCTCATCTGGAGGGGTTAGCTTCTCCGGATGTGGGTCCGGCCTCAGCAGGTCACAGCTGCGACTCCGTGTTAGCACTGTCTTTGGAGGATGTCTCAAAGAGAGATGATAATCAGAACGAAGGCTCTAGCAGTGTCTGGAGCTCAGTGAGTACTCAGCAAACAGGAGTGGCTGCCTTTCTCCTTAGTCCCAGGGAGCCTGTTTACTTGCACAGATAAGAGCAAGGTTTGCCTAGTGACCTCTTCAGTCTCTCTAGCCCTGGGGAACTAAAGGATGGAGCTTTGATGGTGAATCTTTCTTTTCAGGTTCCTGAGCCTTTGTGGATCCCCGGAGCACCCAGCTTATATGTGCATTTCCTTTCCAGGAAACATGGGGGGAAAAGAATATGCATGGCACCCTCTCAGCAGAAGGCGCTATTCCTGGTCTCCTGCCATGAAGTCTTGCTTTGTCTTCTCCTGTTCCAGAACATAAGATCATTGTGTTTATATATAAAATCATCTCTTTGTATTTATATATAAAATCATCTCTCTCTCTCTCTCTCTCTCTCTCTCTCTCTCTCTCTCTCTCTGATGAACACACGCACGAAAGTGTGCGTGTGTGTGTGTGTGTGCGTGTGAGTGCGTGTGCGTATGAGTGTGTGTGTGTAACTTGAAAGCAGAAGGAAATCTGCCTAGGAGGACTAACAGAAGGGTATGGAGACATGGAGGAGGAAGTGTGCTCAAAATATAATAAATATACTCGTGTTAAAAAATTTTAAAGTAAACATATAGATTTTTTTTTTAATGGCCCAGTGGTGGAAGTTGCCTAGCATGCACAAAGTCCTGGGTTCAATTTCCAGCACTGCAAATGTAATAATGAATGGATAAAAAGCTCTCTTTTCCCCCCAGAAATGGGTGGTACTCGTGGGCTTTGAAGTAGTAGGTGGATGTGGCTCTGGTTCTCCAGCCATGCTGGGGTGGGTTCTGCAGGATTCAGTGTGATACCTCATGGACCAGGGTCTAAGGGCTGGAAAGGGGCTATGGGTTGCTCATTCACCCTGTGGTCACCCTGTGGGTGTGCATGTTGGAGTGGAGGGTTCCCTCTAAGTCACCTTCTAAGTGGTAGCTCTTTCCCAAATCTTCACTGTCACCTAAAACAAATACCCAGCTAGAGGAGGCACCGGGATTTCACCAGGGCCATCTCTGAGGGTGCTCAGTGTTTTCAGGCTAAGCTAAAAACGTGAGGCAGGAATATGGCTCACTTGATAGTGTGTTTATTAGGTAGTGTGCACGAAGTCCTGAATTTGATTCCCAGCATCATATAAACTGAGTATATAGTAAGGCATACTTGTGGTCTTAGCGACCAGGCAGTAGAGACGAGAGGAGCAGTAGTTTATCATTGTCTATTGTGAGTTTCATGCCAAATGGGTGCCCCTATTCGTACCCCATCTAGTCCCCCCCACCCCAAAAATTGAGCCAAGTGACACGGGCCATTACTGACAAGGTTTGGGATTGGCAAAGACCCTGTACCGAATCAGAAGGATTCGTATGCTATCTCTTGCATGTTAAGAGTTTGGGTCTGGGGCTGGAGAACCCCCTCCAGTGTCTCTAGCCACACCTTGTTGCTACAAACCCTGGTACTTTCATTGAATGAACAAGTTTCTATCTCAGGACTTAATACACTGAAGGCCAAGAGAAGGCAAGACAACTTCTGCTAATGGGGAGACCAGGGAGGGGATGGCCTCACCCATGTTAAACAGACTGGTATAACAGATGCCAAGCTCTCAGGTTGTGCTGTTCCAGCAATTAGTAAACAAGGGTGGATATAATAGCCCAGTGATAGTGGATCACAAACTCTGAGCACTCCCGGACATGGATAGATTCCTGGGGCCGATGGAACCCAGGTCAGATGGTAGCACTCTTGGGCGCTCCTTCTCTGGAACAATTAGTGGGTGTGAATAGGGATTTTTAATATCAGGACCATGACTGCCACCTTGAGAGTCGTCTGGAAGACAATATCAGCTCAGGCTTTGGCATAGCCTCTTGTATTGGGCATAGAATCCCTGAAGCCCTCTGCCTAAGGGTGAGTTTAGAGGAGCAGCCTGGCTGGTCTGGAGATTTACAGGCCACTCTTTCTCCCAACCCTCCAAGGCAGATCTATATGGGAAATTTAGAATGGGAAGGTAGGGCTTAATCTTATCTTAGATGGACATCAGCTTCCTGGGGAAGAACTTAGCACGGGTCCCTCCTCAACAGGACGCTAGTGCAATAACCATGGCCCCTTTTATTGGTTTCTGGATTGTGTTCGTTCTGGTTTCTGGGTCCATACTTTTGAACCCAGTTAACCCAGAATGGTAGGTCTCTCTTCATCCATAGACTCCAGAAGATCTGAAGTGATTCTGTGACCTCCCAGGCTCTAAAACTGTAAGAGGCCACTCCAGGAGCAGTGTACCCCTTTGTTGTATGGTTACCACCCCAAGGTAGAGCATGTAGTTTGCAGACTATAATGTAGATTAGATTTCCTCTCTACTTGGCCCCTTGACTGGGCAACCATCAGGTAGTGAACCCAACTTGCCCAGCTATGTTTGATGGTCTTGGTCCTAGCCACCTGATGCCAGAGCCATGTGTGAGCAGGTTGGGGAGCATTGCAGTGGAGTTTCCATTTGGCCTGGGGCCAGGTCTGCTGGGCAAGGGACCTGGGAAAATAAGGCCTTCCTCAGTAAACTGCAGCCACCATGTGTACCACCTAGGGGTGCACAGTTCCCTCCACAATTACAGCTCCTTGCCTCTTGTCCTACTTTCTGTGACAAAAGTAACAAAAGACATTAATATGTCTGATGAAACCCAAGCCAGTGTGGGGCCTTCTAGGTATGGTTGGGCCCCAGCTTTGCAATCATTCATTGGGTCCGTCCCAGACCCCATCCTGGATGCCCCTCCAGAGAGTGGGCTTCTTTCTTGGTTCTCTGGAGCTGACCTGCAAGTGATTTGCATCCAGGGCATGCAAGTTTACTGGCCTAGATTCAAGTTTGTAGGAGCTTGGTTCATAGAGGGTAACAGAACCCACTGGGCAGACCAGGTCAGAGAGCTCAGATATGGTCAGGCCATGTGTATTCAGCAGATAGTATGACCTTGGAATGGGAGGTTTCCTGATTTAGTGCTGTGCTGATTGTCCATATGTGGTGTCTCTGCTGAGGGTTCTCACCCTTTAGCTGCAGAGAAACGTGATAGTCTGGCTAGCCCACAGGAAGCTGGGCATGGCTACTGGTCTCTAAGGAGGTTTCCTAGTTGCCTACCATCTGTCTGAAGTGACTAGAGACCTTGAAATGGGATCCGTGCATTTTTAAAATCCAGAAAAAAGGGAAACTCCACACAGGAAACATAAGCCCAAGTAACTGTGTTTGGAATCAGGGTGTTTAATTGAAGTCCAGCTGCTGGGTAATGTTATCTGGCAGCTCCTGAAACCAGAGGGGAGTTTATCTGTAGAGGTAAACAGAGCTGGCTTTCTCCAGTGACCTCTGCCCTCTCCACCCCAGACACCTGCTCTTTCTCCACGATCTCTCTTTAAAGCAGGGCCAGCCAGAGCGTCTTTACGAAGCTCTGGTGCTGGGGTGAGGCTGGAATTCTGTGTGCCCATCCGCTCATCTGGAGTGATAATCAAGGCTATCTAAGGTTGGGAAGAAAACAGAGCAAGCGTCTTGTCACGATAGCGTCTGGAGTCTGCCTTCAGAGCTCTGGTCTTATCTATAGGAGGAACTGTCTGCTTCCAAGGCTACCGACCTATGGCATGTCCCAGAAGTTTGGAGAAACCTGGGGATGGGAACATGAGAGGTCTCACAGCCAGTGAAGTGGGTGCTGTGAGTGAAATCCAGCTGGAGCTGGCTCCAGAATTCTCTTCTCACTTGGCCATCAAGTTGCTGCCTTGAGCCCTAGATTCCACCCCTGGGAGATGCAGGGAGGCCTGCTAGTTGTTACAGGGCACATCTCCCAACTAGCAGGCTCCCTGCATCTCCTGACTACCAGAACTGTTTGCATCTTTCCAGCAGCCAGGCCGGGAGCCTGTGATTTATTCTACTTGGGAGGTGAAAGGAAAGCCTGTAATTACCGCATAGGAAGGAGCATGGGTGTTAAGCCACTGTTAAGTCCTTCCCCAGCTCTGCTTCACAGGCCCAGGAGAATGGTCAAGTTTCATGACCTGCAGGCAGGTTTACCCCGTTCTTTCTCTCTCCTAGTGGGCTTGGCTGCTTGGGGACACCAGGCAGCACCTGGTGCAGGTACACATCTGCTCCCTGTGGAGCAACTTGCTGCAAGGAAACATTCAGGTGGAAGAGGGGCAGTGCGGGGCGGTAGGGTGATTATGATCCTGATGAAAACCCAGCTCCTCTTCCAGGGGCTGCTATGGCTGCGGGGTGGCCGGCTTTGGCTGCCTGCCTGAACCCTGGACTCTCTGATCCCCAAGTTCTGTCTCTGGTTGTTCATGGGCTCTCAGTGTGTCTTTGACTCTTCTTGTTCCTCTAGGCCAGCCGTTCTCAACCTTCCTAGTGCTGCCACCCTTTACTACAGTTCCTCATGTCACAGTGACCCCCCAACCATACAGTTATTTTTGTTGCTACCTCATAACTGTAATTTTGCTCCTGTTATGAATCATATCTATGTTTTCCAGTGGTCTCAGGAATCCCTTGTGAAAGGGTCATTGGACCCACAGGTTGAGAGCCACGGCCCCAGGCCCTTCCCTGTCCAGAGGTATCCAGACTTCTCTGTTATCTGAAAGAAGCTTTAATTTAAAAGATGTTTAGTTCCTATCAAGTCATTTGTTTTACAAATCTACAGACCTAAATTTACATATAGAGAACTAGGCCTGGGGGACTGCTTAAAAGTATTTTATTCTCTCCAAAATTAGAGTTTAGATACCGTTGGGACGTCAGGAGGGGAGGAGCTTGAGATAGGGCATGGCCTTCCTGTGTGGATTGATGTCCTTGTCTTGGGGCTGGCTTCAGAGAAAAAGATGAGTTTGACCCCTTTACCAGTCTGTGTTTTGAACTCACCCTTCTCTCTGTCCCCAGGATGACTCTCCACAGCCGCCAGCACCATGCTCCCGGGCTTTCCAGCCTCCAGAACCAATTCAGTTTTTAGTATTCCTAGTTTATCTACCTCAGGCAATGGTAGGAAACTAAATACCTGGTGTTGAAGACATGGAGAAAGACTCAGATTTGGCGCATGTCTTCTACTATGTATTTTATTAACTAGTGACTTTACTTAGCATCTCTGTACCTCTCCTTCCTCCTGCACCCTGTGTGGATAACCATTGAGAAGATTAAATGAGCTGATTCGTGTAAATACTTTATACCATAGGCGTTTAGTAACTTAGTTATCTAAACATGTGCTATCTTTCAGATATCTAAATGATTTTGCAATTCATTGTATGAGATAAACGTTTACATAAAGCTTACAACAATGCATGTACACACACACCTATCTGTCCATTCTCACACAGGGTCTCCTGTAGCTGAGGCTTATCTTGAACTCACATTATAGTTGAGGATGACCTTGAACTCTTGATTCGCCTGCCTCTACCTCCCAAATATTGGAATTATAGGTGCCTACCACCATGCCTGGCTTTAAAAAGATTATTATTATTTTCATTGCTGAGACTAGAGGCCAAAGCCTAGGCAAGTGTGCTACCACGAAGCTGATATTCAACTCATATTTAGGACAATAAGCCGGCAGTTTATTCTGAGCTCATGTGGGCAGGGCTGGCCTTTAACTTAATGCTTTTTTCTAATCAGGACATCTACTCATTAATAATTAATAATTTAACAATATCCCCCACTTATTTTCTGGCTCTAGGGCCCTCTCCTTGGTTGTCTTTCAGAGTATTTTCCACACCGTGACGCTAACTGTCTTAGTTACTTTTCTATTGCTGTGACAAGCCACCATGACCAAGGCACCTTATAAAAGAAAACATTTAATTGGTCATACAGTTCCAGAAAGTTAGGATCTACAGTGGGGAAGCAAAGGCATACAGTGGCCAGAGCAGCTGCTGAGAGATCACGTCTTGATCCACAACCACAGGCAGAAAGTGAGACATTGGGAACGGTGTATGTGTGTGTGAGTCATACACCTCCTCCAACAAGGTCACACCCCCTACTCCTTCCCAAATAGTTCCACCGACTGGGGACCAGAGCATTCAAACGTACAAGCCTGTGGGGGCTATTCTTGTTAGAACCACCACACTGACTCAGTGACTTAGCACAGAAGGGGAGGACTGACACTGTATCCTTCCCCAAGCAACAGGTCTCCTCCACACTTGCGTGTGCAAGCTCTGCTCTCTCCAAATGGGGAGCTGCACCGGTCTATCCACAGAGCCTAAATGAGTCTCTTTGCTGAAGTTTCTCCACCATGTAGCCCAGGCCCTGGTTTCTCTGACTCTGAGGTTTTCACTAGAAGAACCCTACAGACCTATGGTGTCAGAATTATTCACCAGTGGCCTTGGAACCTGAATTCCTACAGCACTGCAGTAATTCTGTTGGACTTGCCGATATGGGAACCTTTGCTGGGGAGACTCTCTCCCCAGAGGTCACCTCCCTGTGCCCCATCTGTGTCAGGGGAGGTCAGCAAAATAGCTCCATTGCTGTGGGTATGTGTGTGCAGTCTTCAGTAGTTTAGACCTTTTCCGGGGGTATAGAACTAGAACGACAAGATACATTGTGTGGACAAGGAGCTTTCTCTCCTTTCTCAGAGAACTAGGTGGCCTTCCATGGTGGCCTGAGCTGCAGCTCTATGATGTTTACCAGGGGACAGCCCAGACTTGGTGTGCTTGCCTTGTAAGGCACCCAAGGAAAAGCTTGTAGATCTTCCATGTGCACTCCATCTCTCCTGTGAAGTTGCTTCTTACACCAGATCTGTTGGCTTCCTTGGTCAGTGTTACAACTCTCTGTGTGCATGCTCTGTGAAGGGCAGTGAGCCTCGTTGTCGGGAGGCTGGCTGTCCAGAAGCTGAGTTGAGCCACACATCTCTGGTCTGCCCATATGGAATTTTAAAGTATGAGGCTCATAGACGTGCAATTTGGGAGGATCCTTCATAGAATCTCATTCACTCTGAAGTATGAGGAGAAGTGGAAATCAGCTGGGTTTTTTTTGTTGTTGTTGTTTTTTAATGTAATGACCTCAATTTTATGTTTATTATCCACAAATGACATTTAGCCCATTTGTTATAGCCCTATACTAAGGGAATCTTCATTATCACTTCAGTGAATGCTTCTTTAGGTGTGTGGAGTGTGTGTGTGTGTGTGTGTGTGTGTGTGTGTGTGTGTGGTTGTTGTTGTTGACATCCATTGTAGAGTCCACGTGTTTCCTGACAGTGAGCTAGGCCCTGGTGACAAATGAGGGGAAAATGGTCTTGGCTGCGACACTCCTACAGTAATATTAAACAGTGCCTGCAACCCAGTCCTGGCCACCTACTCACCTGTTCCTCTTCCCCCACAGGTATATATTATCAACGTGACCTGGTCCGACTCCACCTCCCAGACTATCTACCGGAGGTACAGCAAGTTCTTTGACCTGCAGGTGAGTTAGCAAGAGCCAGATGGGCTCCTCGTCAGTGTTCACATCCCACTGGAAGGCCCTGGACAGAGCTGAGGGTCAGAATCCAATCTGGCACAGAGGGGCAGATTCGGGAATCCCTCCTGAGCAGCCAGGCTTGTTACTGTCTTGACGGCTGCATGCAGACATTTGAGGCTTTGTTGCTTTCCACCATGGCCCTTCATAGTCCTGCTTTGTCCTCCTCCCTTGGCCTTGGGGTGGAAACCATGGGGAGGCAAGAAGGCAATTGTGGGTGCCTTGTGCCTGAGCAGACATGTCTATAAACATCCACGATGAGACACAAGCCACCACATCATTGCTAGTAAAGAAAAGCAAACACAGAGAAGACTAAAACTAAATAAGCAATTTATAGAACTACATGCTGGGCATACCACCGGGTCTGCCTGTCTACCCAAACAAGGAGCTTGCCACCCAGTTCGTACATGTGGATGGTAAATGTGTATCTCTAACTCACGTAGGCGTGTTTCTTCAGCAATACGGTAGTATATAGCCACACTGTACCATTAAACGCACCCCTTTGATGCTGGCTGATTCGTTTTAGGGTCTTTTGGTGACAAATGAGTATTTTATGTTCACATTGGGCTTAGACAATAATACTGGAGAAGTTCATACAGTTGACCAGATGGTGAGAACCACTCTGGGGCAGTAGGGCTTCCACAAAGCCCAAGCTAGGATCAGCTGTCCCTGTCTCCTCTCTGCTTCTCTCCAGGACTGTCGCTGGCCCTTGTTAATTCACACACTGATGAACTGAGCTCTTGAATTTTATATCTGTGGCTCCCAACATCAGAGACACTGACTATCTCCCTCTTCCAAATTGATAAATCCTGAGGAAGACGTTGGTTAGTACCTTCTTTGGCCCAATCAGAATGCCCAGAGGTGGAGAGGGGCTTGGAGCCCTGGTGGGGTAACTGGGGGTGTCATGCTTGCGTGCCAGAAGTGAGTACTGGAGTATTATTGTGAATGGACAGCACCCTTCTTCTGTCTGGAGGGGAAAGCCAGGATCGTGGAGATTCTTCCTTAGAATGTGAGTGTGATTTAGAGCCACAAAACCACAAAGAAGCCAGGCAGTGGTGGCGCACGCCTTTAATCCTAGCACTTGGGAGGCAGAGGCAGGCGGATTTCTGAGTTTGAGGCCAGCCTGGTCTACACAGTGAGTTCCAGGACAGCCAGGGCTACACAGAGAAACCCTGTCTTGAAAAACAAAACAAAAAAACAAAAACAAAACAAACAAACAAACAAACAAAAAACCACAAAGAAGAGACAGTCGTTCCTAGCCCTCACAGCCAGCAGCCAGTTCCTCCCTTTAGCCCCCTAGCAGTGGGCCATCTTGGAGAGGGAGGTTCAGGCTGTGTGTTTGCGCATCAATAGCTGCTTTCATCTCGTAATCCTTATCACTCTCAGACAAACCTTTTAAAAAGCCAGTTTCCCAGATTATGGGTCCTTCTGGTTCAACAACATGGGGTTGAATTTGTCCCTGCATATGGGAGTAGGAACACTCATGACTTCTGCCTGCTGCCTCTTCCCCTCTCAGTCCTGCCCAGTCTCCTTAGGTCTTTCCAGGATAAACTGGTGGGCTTTGCCTGCACCCCATCAATGGGTACAGTGTGTGGGGACAGGAAGTGATAATGCAGTTGGGCAGAGTCTGGACCCTGAAAGGACTCATTGATCAGCTAGAAGCCTGGGGAAATGTCCAAATCAGAATTTCTGTTCTGGTCCCACCCCCCACCCCTAAGTTATAGAATCACACAAGAAAGGAGTGCTGCCCTCCCTGCCCAAGGACTCACTCTTTCCTATCACTGTTGGAAGGGACACAAACATGGAGCAGCTCTGATGTGCTGGCCCTGGCCCTGGCATGACTACACTTGTGGCCAGGCTTGTCTCAGGGGGTTATCCTCTGTCCCTGTGCATACAGGTGCCACACCTACAGATTCAGTTACTTTGCAATCAAAGAGATTCATTTATTTGTGGTGAGGTGTGTGATAGAGGACAACTTAAGAGAGTTTGTTTTCTCGGCCCACTTCGTGGGTCTCAGGGATCGAACTCAAGTCATCAGGCTTGGCAGCAAGCACCTTTACCCGATGAGCCATCTCTCTGGCCCCAAAGGTACTTTAAAGCTAGGCATGGTAACACATATTTATGATTCCAGCACTTGTGAGGTAGAGGCAGGAAGATAAGGAGTTCAAGGCCATCCTCAGCTACCTAATTAGAAGGTAGCCTGGGCTACTTAAGATCCTGTCTTTTTTTTTTTTTAAGACGACACTGATTTTCCCCTTCCGTTCTGAACACGTACAGATTTTTTCTTTGCCATTATCCCACCGTGCAGTGTAGCAGTTACTTGCCTAAGGTGCATTCCTAAGGTGTCCCTTTTCATCCTTGTGGCACCCACTGATCTACTCACAGCCATGGCTTGCTCAGTCACTGGGGTTGCTGGCCTGATAAGATGACTTAGCAGGCAAAGGTAACCTCCAAGCTGGATGGCTTGGTTCTATCTCCAGCAGCCATCAACTGGGCATCAACCATCAACTTGGAACAGCTATCCCACAGCCCCTCCGAAAGCCAAGTTAGATCCCAGAGAAGGCTTCAAGAGCATTTTAGATGTCAGTGTGGAAACAAGGCCTTGTTTCTTCTAAAAATAGCTTACAACTCAGCCTTCTATGGGCAGGAGAGAAACCTACCCCACAGGGAGCTGATCAGGTTATGGTCTCATGCCTTAGTTTGTTTGGTTGTTAAGGGTCTGCTTGGAGATGCCCTCAAGTTAAGCAGGGGACAGGCAAGTGGCCACACATGCCCCTTTAAGTCAACTTTCCGTTTCCCATATCTCCCCATGACCCACCAAAGAAGGACAGGGAGGATCCCGAGCCCTGGCTCCATTGGTGACTGTTTCACAACCTGGCCTGCCAGCCACTGGGCTGCAGTAATTTCTCTGCAAACATTGGCTCATGTGCTGTTGGCCCCTGAGAGGGACCCCTGGCAGTGAATGCAACTGGGTCAATATTTGGTCAGAGCCAGGAAAAGCCCTTAATCTTCCCCCACACCACTTGGAAGACAGCCGAGAGCTGATTGAGGCTACTTGTTTGCTCTAAGGGCTTCAGCTGTGTTGAAGAGCTTTTACCTCTCTTCCTTATTCATCTCCCCTGCACTGCACACCCACGCATGCACTCGTGCATGCACGCAGCACGGCCACACTCAATTCCAGCTCTTGAGTAGCCTGGCTAATGATGGGTGGACCATTAATATTCAGCCCTGCACTGATGTGCTGGGGGTACGTGTGTTATTATATTGTTTACGGAGACTCGTGGATCACTGCAGTTTAGAACTAGAAGAGTTCTTTTCTGTATCACTTATGTGAGTGTGTATCTGTGAAGGTGCTGTGTGTATGTGGGGAACGCATTTACACACATGTGTGTTCAAGTGTGCAGAGGAAGACCTTGGGTGTGAGCCATCCTGTGCAATCACTTTCTACATTATTCCCATGAGACGAGTCTCTCACTGAGCCTGGAGCTGGGTTGGCAGCTCATCTCTGCTCTCCATTCCCACCCTGCCCCACACTCTGGGCTTGCAGACTCGGGCAGCCATACTCAACTTTTTACATGAATTCTTGGATCCAAACCCAGGTCCTCAGTGCTTGCACGGCTGAGCCATTTCTGCACTGCAGGCTCCAGCAGAGCTACAGCTGTTTTTATTCTAAGGTCTTTGCTTTGTAGGTAAAAAGCTGTTAATTTTTCTATTCGTGGAAAATGTTCTGTGTGTTTATATTTGTGTATGAATGTGTGTATGTATGTATGTATAGATGGATGTGTGTATGTATATGTATGTGTGTATGTATATGTATGTGTGTATGTATATGTATGTGTGTATGTATATGTATGTGTGTATGTATATATCTGTATATATATGTATGTGTGTATGTATAGATCTGTGTATATGTGTATATGTATGTGTGTATGTATATATCTGTGTGTATGTATATGTATGTGTATGTGTGTGTATGAATGCACATGTGTGTGCAGGCCAGAGGCTGACACTAAGCGTCTTCCTCTGTACCTCTTCATCTTGTTTTTTTGAGACAAGGTCTCTAACTGAACCTGGGTCTTGATGATTCTGCTATATTGGTTGGCCAATATAATAAAACACTGAGTCTAGATGAGAGGTAGCCATGCATGTATACGCGTATGTGTATGTGCGCGTGCATGCGTGTGGGTCAGAGGACAACACGTGGAGCTCAGTTCTCTCCTCGTCTCCTATGGATTCCAGGGTTCTAGCTCAGGTTGTCAGGCTTGGCCTGGTACCTGCTAAAGGTTCTCACCCACTGATATATAACTATTTTTAAAAGTTCTAGACGGATGTACTCCAGGTTGGTGACTGTTACGTCTGGATGGGTGTTAGGGACATCGATGGAAGAGAGGCTTAATCAAATGGGGAACTTCAAGCTCATCCATGAAAAACAGAATAGCAATTAAAGAGGAATCTGGGGAGAGGTAGGAAAGTGGGAAATCCAAAATAAAAAAAAATGGCCAGGCAGTGGTGGCTCACACCTTTAATCCCAGCACTTGGGAGGCAGAGGCAGAGGCAGGTGGATTTCTGAGTTTGAGGCCAGCCTGGTCCACAGAGTGAGTTCCAGGACAGCCAGGGCTACACAGAGAAACCCTGTCTCGAAAAAATAAAATAAAATAAAATAAAATAATAAAAAAATGTCTCTTGCAGTTGTTACAGTAATGGAAAACAACAGGCTTGGTAGAATTGTATCAAGAATGCATCTTATAAGAGTAAGAAAGTGAAAATAATAATTTAACTTACATTACCTCATTTTTCCTGGACCTTCATTCTAGATCATTCCTGTGGAATGTAAGTAGTTAGATCTCATTATAACTAACCCCAGGGACCTTTGCAAATTATCTTGTCAAACTGGAATCTCGTATTCAGATATTACTTACAACCCATGAGCCAAGCCTTGGAAGAGAAAGCCCGTTGGCAGTGGTGCTCTGGTCCTGATGAGGTAGTGGTAAGCTGGGGTAGGGCACAGTGCTTAAGAGGAGCAGCATCCAGGACTGAGATGGCTGGGTTCCAAAAACCAAGCTCCAGCAAGCCTTACTGATGATAAACTCTCTGATGAGCTCTTTAACCTCTCTGCGCCCCTGTTTTCTTATCTTAAAGTGAAGTCATTATAAAGACCCGTCTCCTAGGATAATAGAAAGGATGAAATGATAGAGTCCATGTTTTAAAAAAGCCATTAGAAGCCGGGCAATGGTGGGGCATGCCTTTAATCCCAGCACTTGGGAGGCAGAGGCAGGCAGATTTCTGAGTTCGAGGCTAGCCTTGTCTACAGAGTGAGTTCCAGGACAGCCAGGGCTACACAGAGGAACCCTGTCTCGAAAAACCAAAAAAAAAAAAAAAAAAAAAGCCATTAGAAAAGGGAGTGTTAAGTTCTTATAGAGGGGGGCAGAAGCTTCATGGGTTCAGAAACTTAATTCTAGGAGGAAATAGCCAGGGATCCCCACCCCAACTGGAGACACCCTTAATTCAGACTTCACTTTGGCCAGATAATGTGTGGTCTGCTCTCGGCTGGAGGGGCAGGTGGCAGTGTGAAGGATTCCCTTAGAGAAATAAACACTTTTCATCTCCAGTTTAATTACCGTTTGCTTCCAGCCACACTGTTAGGAAAACACTGGGTTTTGTTTTTGTTTTTGTTTTTGTTTTTTTGTTTTTTTTTTAAGCAGTTATTGCTCCACAGTTTTTCCTTACCCTTGTTGGTGATAGAACATGGAAGGATTCCCGGGAAGCTCTAGAGGACTCCACTGGTTCCTTGGCAGTTCCCTTCCCACTGAGAGCTTACTTCTGCTCCTTTCCTGTGCCTCTGGGGCTCTAAGTGAAAGCCTGTCTCTGTTCACTGGCAGGTCCTGCCTGAGGGAGAGCATGCCAGGGCAGGGGGATGGCTGTGGAGGGATGGGAGGAGAGTCCTTGGGTGAAACGGTCCAGGAGGTCAGCTCAGGATGGGAAAGCTTGCTGCTAACTTTTCACTTTTTTGGGGGGGAGGAGAGCTGAGTCCCCCCCTCTCCCATCCCAGGCACATGAGGCTTGCCAGTTCCTGTGCAGGTTCTAAACCCCGTGCATTTAGGAACACCCTTCCACAGCTGGGGCTTCTCAGATCCAGAGGGTCTCAGAACACACAGGTGGGGCAGGAGGGGACAGTGTTGGAACGGATTCTTACACATCTGTGAGAAAAGGGAAATAGACCCAGATGTTGGCTGAGGCTTGAGAACCATGTTCAGACTCCTGCTGTCAGGAGAACGTTCTAGCTAGACTTTTCGGATGCTCTGAAGCAGCCAGAGTTGTGTGGCTGCCCCTGCGTAGGCTCCTCCATAGGCATCCTCTTTGGGGATGTGCACATTTGGATCCAGGCACCCACCCCTTGGGTGCAGGACCTAGCAGATGTCAGGTACAATTGCATGACCCCTCCGGTGTGCGCTAGGAAATCTGAAGCCTTTTCTGCCTTTGTCACTCCCTTGGCTGGGGCCAGGCTGGACTAATTAACCCACGTTCAGGAAGTTCTTCCTTAGACAGGAAAATCATAACAGAAGTTATGGTGTCTTTTGTCTTCTGGTATCAGCACAGACTGCTCATTGGGTCTAAACTTCTAGGGGACATCTTGTGAGTGGGGACATCTTGTGAGTGGGGACACCGGAGGGGTGCTGCCTACACCCCAAGTCCTGCAAAGGTGCTGAGAATGTGTCTTAGCTGGAGAGATTATCTAAGTGTGAATATCACGCATGCTATGCTTTTCATAAAACTGCTGTTAATATTCTCACAATGAAAAAAAAAAAACCCTGTTCACTGTGAAATAGGTAGAAGTGTGTTTTATAGTTAGAGGCCTTTAGAGACAACAAAAAGGTGATTAGTATCTAACGTTCAGGTTACCTTGTCCTAACATGCCCACAACAGACAACATTCATTGATCACATATCCTCCCTTACGAAGTCTGTGACAGACATTGTTAATCAAGCATGAGTTTATATGCATCTCAGAGTCTCTAAAAAAAACAAAACTGGGTATCTTCAGGATGTCACTCCCAATTATTTAGCCAACGACCATTGAGGTGAAGTGGACTGGCCACCTTCTGATCTGTCGCCATCCTCTTATTTAGAGCAAGTTAGACCCCAAGTCTAATTTTGGTGTTGTCCAAAAACCATAGCACCAGGAGCCTGGGGAGGTGGTCCACTGGTCAAAGAGCTTTCTCCGAAAGCATGAGGGCCAGTGTTCGATACCTGGATACTCACATAAGTGCCAACTAGTGTGGCTGTTCTGCGGTAGTCCCAGCTTTGGAAAGCAGAGCTGGGCTCGCCAGAGCAAGCTGGCTAGAAAGACTAGCCATATCAGCTAGTCTTGATTGACAGACCCTGCCTCACTGAATAAAATGGAAATGCTATTGGATGCTCCCCTAAATCAACCTCAGGTGTGCACATCCACACATATTTGTACCTACACACATGTATCATATGTATTCACACATGTTAAAAACTGGAAAAAGAAGAAAAAGAAAACAAAACTTTCCCCAAATCATGGTACCAACAAGTCAGTAAGACTTGTGGTGCCCTGCCCCTCTGTCCACGCCCTGTCTCTCATCCTCCCCTGACCCTTGCAGCTTCTAGTTCATTCCAGTGGGATCTTTCTAATTTTGGTGAGGAGGGCAGGAACCCTTGATGCCTCATCATCATGCTGAGAAGGCTGCTCTGGGAGGCTTCTAGAAAGGTCTTCCCTAGGAGTCTCTCCTTGGGTTCCAGTGCTGCCTGGCCCTTAGCCCTCACCACCTCCCTCTTACTGAACAACAAACCGAAGCTCCACCAAGGACCAAGTCTGCATGAGTCAGCACACACCAGCTGTGCCTGCTTGGGGCAGCACACCTTGTTTAGCTGGTGTAAGGTGTCCTGCTGGGGTGTGTTTGCCGTGTTATGTCAGGGAAGCCTTGGAATGCAGTTGCCACCCCCACGCACCTCCCTGCTTGATCTCAGGCTCAAAGGCTTGGCCTAGAAAATTCAGTTTGTCTTCACTGAGCCCCAGTGCACCCCTCTTTGGAGGGAAGCTGGTGGAGAAGTGCATAGGAAGGTGGTGTACCACTCCAGGCTGGAGGATGAAGGGAAGAAAGCTCTTTGGTGGTCAGGTGAGTGTGTGTGTGTGTGTGTGTGTGATCAGTTCATTTTTTTCCTGCCAGAGGTAATTTCATGTCTGTCCTGGTACCTCCTGAGGACTTCAGGGAAAGAGGCAGGCTGACAGCCCTGGTTTAATGGGAGCATCAGGCAGTGGAAGATCCAAGTAGGATAGTGTTGCCTTGGTGAGGCTGTTCAGTGTGGAGTACACATATAGGCCTGCATGCTCCAGCATCCCATCCGTGCAGCTGCTCCCTGTTGGAGGCCCAGAGGTCTTGCCATCCCGTTCTTACTAGCTCCAGACAGGGCAACAATTAGTTTTGCTTTTGACTCTGATGGAACTATACATATGGGGCAGCTAGAATAGGGATGAGAACCTGAGCTGTGGGCCTTTAGGGGGGAAATCCGTTCATCCTTTGGGGGGATGTGAACTACATCACCTCTAGTCAGCAACTAGCCTCCAGGGGCCGAGCCTCAGCAGCTATGCATCCCTGGATCTGAGGGATGCTTGCTCAAGTGGGACCGTGGCAGCAGTTGCTGAAGAACTGAGCTGCTTCTATTACAGCTGGAGCCAGGGAAAGGGATTCAGCTCCCCGTGGACCTCCTACTGTTGGGTGACATCTGGTTCTCAAGGGGCTTGTAGGATTCCTGGTGCCAAATTCCTGTTTTCCTGAGTGGGGTGACCGAAGCTCAACCAGTGTTAGATTCCCTTGGGATTGGGCGTTGACCCCACCTCTTACTGTTGAGGGACTCTAGGCCATTACTTAACCTCTAGAACCTCACACAGTTGTATCTGCTCTGGTCGCCTTTGCAGAACCTGCCTCTGTGGCTGTGAAATATTTGAAGGGACAAACAAAACACAGGAGACCCTCCCCATGGAACCTGGAGCAGCCAAGGGGCATTACTGTTATAGGACTGTGGGTGTAGATCCTCTGGAGAATGCAGGAGCTCCAGGTGTCTGCACATGACTGCCCACTGGACTCAGGGAACAGTTTGCAGCTATAAGAGGGCATTGGGCATCTCTGGCGCCTCGATGAGTGAGCTTTCCTGGGTTGGCTAGGGGACAGCTTTCAAGGCAGCCAGAGCTTGGCTCTGTCTGCTAATTAGGGAGCCTTCATCTGTTGCCTGGCAGAACAGAGTGGCCAGTTCAGCCTTGCTGGAATGCTGGAGGATGGGGGAAGTGGCTAGGCGCTGGGGGACGGGGTAAGCTAAATGGATGACATTCAGATTTACAAAATAAAATTGAAAAAAGGAAAACTCAAACAGGAAGCATGTGGCTGGTGTCTGGGCTGGCGGGGAGATGCTTGCAGAGGTGGCTCTGTGCGTGACAAGCTGGCCATTCTTCCCACTGTGTCTCCCAAGGGCACCTCTGTGAAGGCCAGCCTGTCTCCCTCCCCAGTGAGACAGGCTTCTTTTGTCTTGGGTTTTCTAGAGCCTCACTTCTCAACTTAGAGCCATAGGAGGAGGACTCCCTAGTGGAAGGGTGGAGAGAACCCTTGGGCATGTGCCCAGTGCCTGCTGGCTGTACCCACTCCTTTCTTCGTCAGGGCTGTTCCGTGGAGTTGCAACCAAAGCAGAGGGTCTGGGTAGAGGCCACAGTTCTAAGAAACGTGTGCAGGAGGACTCGGATCTATACATCCATCTACTGCATCATCAGTTTTCAGTGCATGCTGGGAAAGACCTGATGCCTTCAGAGGTCTCCCAGCGGGGAGAATGACTGCTTACTGCCATCTCTGGGCCCCTGTGAATGCAGTGGCTAACAGTGGCCTCTCCTGCTTCTCTCTTTTCTGTCCTAATGGGGTCACCTACCTGTTCCACTGAGTAGCATCTTCCCTCCTTAGCTGGTTGTCTAGGGTCATGCTTATCCTGTTGTGAATTAAAAAAAAAAAAAAATTAAGAGAAGGTATTTGCCCGGTAAACAGAATGGTTCTTGTGGGGTCAAGCTGGACCCCGAATTCTCACAGCTGTCAGCCGTCCGAGTTGGTTGGCTCTCAGGAGCAGGTTTTCAGGGTTTACCTCTGTCAGCGAGTGGAAGCTTTCTCTAGGCCCAGCTGCTGTCATCACCTGGAGGATGGGGAAGGATGAGCGCCAGAGGGTGTTTGCAGAGGACTAGCTAGGGGCAAATCATTGTGTCTGGATCAGGCCAGAGTGGGGACAGCTGAGCTGTAGACTGACCTGGAGGCGGATGGCGTGTCCAAGTGGACGCTCCAGTAGGTAGTAACCTTTGTAAGTCATACTTGTGCATCTGTGGTCCCATGCTCCCAACCCAGCTGTTGCCTAAACCTTTCCCACATCCTCCCCTCTCCCAGCCCTTCCTCCTTCTCTTCTTCCTCCTCCTCCTCCTCCACATCTTCCTCTTCCTCCCCTCCCCCTCCTCCACCCTCCCTCCTCTCATCCCTTCTCCCCTTCCTCTCAGGCCTCGCACCATCTCTCGCCCAGAGGAGCCTCTTGTTTCTCGAGGCCTTCTTCCCGGGTCTCCCCAGCATTCTGGAAACATCCCGTGCTACAGTCAGCTTTTTTGATGGCAAATGTCCAATGCCTTCTAGGGTTACAAAGTGGTGAGACCCTGCTGCAGAACCCTGTTTCAACCCTGTAGAATATGCCAGGCCTCAGTGGGCCTCTTGCCTAGAGCCAGCACATGCAACACTTGGCTGTGTTATTGAGAAGTATCGGTAGATCAAATATTAGATCACCTTCTTCCTGCCTTGGGTGGAGAATTGTGCTGGGAGGGTCTACGGAGCAGATTGACCAGCAAGTGGGACCAGGGGAGGGGCTGAGGATCGAACCCTGAGAAGAGGCTGGGCTCAGAGGCTCTTGGGGAACAGAGTGCAGAAGCAGGCCTGCCTGGGGCACGTTGGGGGATGTTCAGGGACCCTTACTATTATGGCCACCAGAGTCTGGATCCCAGTCAGGCCTGCTGACGGGTACCAGCGACCGCACTGCCCCCATGATGATCTCCCCTTGTAGTTCCTCTCCCTTCTGTACCTCACTCTTGGTGGACAGATACTCCTGCCTCTGGGTCAACCAGAAGGCAGGGCAGCTACTGGAGGGGTGACCTCTAGCTAGCCTGCAGGGTGGGCTGGAAGGCACCCAGATGTTCAGGGTCATTTTCCCCGTGGCATTTCCTGGTTCACTGGCAGAAGCACTTTTCCCTACAGGAAAGTCTCTGAGCTGGGCCCAGCTGGGAAGCTGGGCAGGCACAGCTCACTTCGTGGGCTGCTTTACAAGGCTTCCCTAGGCAACTCCACCCATCTTTTATTTTCTCTTCGGGATTTCTCTTTTCCCATTTGGGTTCCATTTTCCCCCGATTCCCCCCAACCCCCAATGTGGACAGACTGCAAGAACCCCTTGTCTGAAGGAGATTCCACAGGGAAATGACAGGAGACTCCTGTGTGCCAGAGATCAGCCTTAGTATGCAGAGAAGTCATCAAATGCAGGGTCAGCACAGCTTTGAAGCCATCAGACCAGCTCGTAGGAGCCCCTGAGGTATGGTAAGAGATTTAAGGCCAGTTGGGAATCACACAGACCCAGGCACAGACCAAGGGCCCGCCCGACACAAAGAAAGCTGGCTCTTCCTCTCAGGCCTCCCTCAGATACCTCAGAAAAAGATGCATCTCTGACTGCTTTGTGCCCACCTGGGCAGCTGAGACACCTCCTTTGCTTCCCCGTCTCTGTATGTCAGGCTTTCTGCCAACCACACTGCTCCGTCTCAGAGTGACAGAGGCCATGTCATACTGTGGTTCTGCGTGTAACCATCCTGAGAGACCTACTATCTTTTCAAAATGAACTCTAAACTCCTGCCTCGACTCCAAGTGATCATCAGTTCATGTGCCCTTTCAAACTGGTCCTGTTACCTTTACAGCCCCCAGCTCCCTCGCGTGCGCACTCGAAAACACACACGCGAATGTACGCATGAACATGAACACATACATACATGCACACACACACACACACACACACACACACACACACACACAAAGCCATTGCCCAGACATGGAGCCCACCACTACCTCAGAGCCTCCCCCCCCCCACCCCCCCGTCCTCCAGTCCCTTCCTCAGATCTTTAACAGTGGATCCCTGAGCACTCAGGCCTCAAGTCCTAGAACCTGCCAGTGAGACTTCCTTTGACCACATCCTCCTACCTTGTCTTCAAGTCCCTCGTCTCAGCCTGTCATCCCGTCAGCCATGTGTTTACTCAGACTTTCCCCACAGTATGTGAGCTTCAGGAGAAGAAAATATTGCTCGATAGCGTTCCTTTTTTTCCCATTCACTAGATCAGCATCGGCTGCGAAATCCTTGTCAGTGACTTCTAGAAAGCCCTATGTGTGGGGTGTGGGGGTACCAAAGGATCTGCACCCTCTTCCACCTTCAAAGGCTGGTGTGTTCAGTTTCCACTCCTCTGGGCAGTTCTTGACTTTGTCTACAGGCTGCTACCGAGTCACTTGTTAAAGATCTGATGGAATCCTTAGGGGTAGAGAACATTAGGACTCCTCGGGGCAGTTCTTCAGATACAGGTTTAGGTGCTGCAGTGTGCAGGGTTGTTGTGTGCAGGGATGTTGCTTTTCCACCAGGCTCTTAGCTAATGCTCTCAGGATCGCACCTTGAACAGTGAACGGGCCCCAGAAGGACCAGTGAAGCCCCCTTTCTCCATTTTTGTTTGTTTGTTTCTTTTTTCTGTTCAAGTGTGCTCTTTGGGCAAGCTGATTGGTTGATCACGGTGATAAGAAGGGAATTGGATGTGGGGAATTTGAGCTCTGTGAGGCTCTAGAGGCTGCCCAGGGAAGATGTGGACTGCCTTGGAGAATTGGTAAGCTTGAAAAGTCAGTCACACATCAGGAAGTGTTGGTGCCTGGCTGGGGGGGAAGGAGGTGGCTGGCCCCTCCCTCCAGTTCAGCTTTGTGTCTCAGTCTCTGGTCAGACCAGGCTCTCCAGCTGTGGCTTATTCACATCTGGAGGCAGGGCGGGCAGGGACTAGGGAAGGATGGTTCGCCTGGTGTGGAGGGAGGTTCAGTACAGGCACTGTGCTGCCTGAGTTGTGGATCCAGAACATTTGCAGGAGGAATCTCTATGTTTTACAGTCTTCCCGCTTTTAGTTTGGTTTGGGGGACCTTGATTTAACTCCTTGTATTGAGTAATCCAACTGCAGTCTAACAAACTCTCGGGGGCTTAACATAAGAAACATTCATTTTCTGTTCATGTCCCAAAATAAGTCAGTGGAAGGTTCAGCTCCAGGCAGCCATCTGCAGACCCATCTTCCAGCTGGAAGTTACTAAGGAGAATGTGGGGAAATCCAGGGAGTTTTACTGGTTGTGCCTGGGGGTGTGTGTGTGTGTGTGTGTGAATCTCACACCTGTTCAAGTTCCACCAATCAGGACTCAGTCACGTGACTGTACTGCCTGCACGGGAGAATGTGAAATGTGGGTTAGAGGTGTCCAGTTGTGTTTTGGCCGCTGTGGTGGACTTTGAGACTTTCGATTCTGAGACACAGGCATTGACAGGTGGACAGGCCTGTGAACCAATGTTACAAGAGTGACTTTCATGGCCACTCTGCAGAAGCCACCTGCAGAGGGGGAAGATGTGGGGCCATGTACTGTGCTGGTGAGGACCCTAGACAGCTATGCAGTACGGCATGCATGTGAGGTGGGGTGGCAGGACACAGGACTACACATGCCAGTGGTGCAGAGGTAGCAAACATGCTATGCTGGTGCCATGTGGATGTCTGGGAGCCCAAGGCAGCATCGTGCAGAGCTGGTGTTTACTTGACACCATGATTACTGGGACATTGGTGACATTTGTGTGGTTGTAAAATTTGTAATGGGAGGAAGGGGAGCATTGGGGAGGTGGCCTCCTCATGTTAACTAGCTCAGACAGTGACCCTGGCCAGAACTCAAATGACCTGTGTGCCCTTTGCTGGACTCCCCTCTCCATACAGACAATATCTTTGAGGAAGGCCTGAACCTTACACTATAAGCCCAGTGCTTTTGCTGCCTTGAAAGGCTTGGTTGGGTCTAACCCATACTCCACAGCTGCTTCCTACCACCAGGCAAAGAGAAGCGAGCTCCAGGATTGCTGAGGCTCTTGTTTCAAGGGGAAGGCTGGTGGGAGCTGAGCTCTGCCCGTTCCACTCTTGGCCTCTCTTTAGCCTGTTCTTTGTTTTTCCTTTCACACAAGACATTTGTGGGGAAAAGAGCTTTTAAAGCCTGGAAAGACCTCCAGCCTTGCCTTTAAACTCAACAATTGGGGAGCTAGAGGGAGACAGGTGAGTTCAAGGCCAACCTGGTCTACTTAGTGAGTTCTAGGACAGCCAGAGCTACCAATTGAGACCTTATCTCAAAACACACAATACACCCCCCCCCAAAAAAAAAGAAAAAAAAATTGAACAGAGTTGACAGTAGGAGGAAGAAAGCACTTAAGTACAGAAAGAAGGCAGCTGTCTTGTCATTTAAACGTGTCCTGACCGGCCTCTTCCCAGCAGAAGGTCCTGTTAGAGAACAGACCAGAATCTGGACAGCAGTTTGGCCCCAGGGATTGGCCTTGGCCTCCCTCTCTGCTCTCCGTCCCAGACTTTGGGCAGAATTTGACCCCATGGTACCCAGGGCAGTTTGGGAACCACAGACTTGGCCATATGGAAGGTAAGGGTCTAGGGCAGGGGAAGGGCTCCATGCTGGTCACCTCCCTTCTCCCATCCTCAGAGCCTCGTCCCTCTTTCTTTTATTGGCAGGGGTGGGGAATATTCTGGAAGGTTCATGTGGGAGAGGGAATTGTTGGCAACTTTGGGGAGAGTTTAGAAATCTCAGGAGGGGTCTCTGGCCAGGTTAAGGGACTGCAGACTCCTGGGGGGAAGCTGGGTGACCACAGCCAGGACCTAGCAGATGTCACCCTCTGTGAGCTTGTTACCAGCTTTACCCTGACCTGGCACAGCACTCCTCTGGCTATCTGCCCCCTTCCCCCAAGATGTCTCTTTTACCGCCCCCCAGCCTATGAAGGAGCCAGATGTGTCTTTCTAGAATTCCACTTCCAGTGTGTTCCTCCTCTGCTCAGTGTCCTCCAGGGACTCCCTGTTGCCTTGAGCAGGAAGTCCAATTTCCTCCTCTCAGATTCCGCCCTGTCCTCACCCTACCCAGCATGCCCCTACCCTCCTTGGGATCAGGACCCTCCAGCACTGGCCACCTTCCTAGGACTGAAGGAGGAAGAGCCAGGGAGTGCCAGCACTGGCTCCCTGCAGACTTGGGAGCTGGGAAGGTACATGTTCTCCAGTGGGAAGTCATGCCCATGGCCTGCTCTCTTCTCCCAGAGCCAGGCTGGAAGCTGGTTGAGCCCACACCTCTGCCTGCTGGCATCCATTTTGCCGCTGGCTTTTTCCCAGTGGTCTGCTTCCCTAGCATTGTGCCTGCCCTTCCCTCTTGGCCAAGGAGAGCTGTAGTTATGTGAACTGACGTGCTGGGATGAAGCTAAGAGTTTTAGGATGCTAAGGGCTGTCAAGTCATGGAGGATGGACCCTAAAGGCCTTTCAGCCACTGACAGGAAGAGATGGCTGGGTCCAGCAGGCTCCCCATTTCCCTGAAAGCTCAAAGGCTGCATCAGAGATGGGATGGCACCAAGGAGTTGGGAGTCACTGTCTTTAAACAGCCCAGGAAACCTGCAGTATCTCACTTCCCATACCCACTCTGTGGTGCTGTTGTTACTCCAAGATGATTTCCTGGTAGTTTTATGTCAACTTGACCAAATCCAGGCTCCTCAAAGAGGATGGAGCCCCGAGTGATCAGGTCAGAAGATCAGGCTGCAGGCAAGCCTGTAGGGCAATTTTTTATATCAGTGATAGAGGGGAGAGGGCCCAGCCCATTGTGGGTGTGGCCATCCCTGGGATGATGATCCTGGTTCTATGAGAAGCAGGCTGAGCAAATCATGAGAAACAAGCCAGTAAGCAACACCCTCCGTGACCTCTGCCTCAGCTCCTGCCTCCAGGTTCCTGCCCTGTGTGTGTTCCTGCCTTCACTGCTTTTGTCAGAACTGTGATTTGGAACTGTGAATTAAATCAACCCTTTCCTCTCCAAGTTGTTTTTGGTCTTGGTGTTTCATCATGGCAGTAGTATCGCTAAGACAGATGAGGAGACAGGGTGCAGGCTAAGTGACCTTGCCACGGCCATGCAGGAAAGGAACAGGCTGAAACTGTGACCACAGAGCTCAATTGTCCTGTGACTGACTAGCAAACCACTGCCTCTCAAGAGATAGGGAAGGGGATAGTGTGTCTGGGTTTCGGCAGCTCTTTCTGGAATGTTTCTGCTATACCCATGGACAAGGACACGGCAGCTATCTCACCAGTGGGGTTACTGATGCCCAGAGAGGGTATCTGGGGTCAACAAGTCCTTGACAGGCTGGAGTTGGAACATTCCTCTCGACTCTTTTTCCTGCATGTATGTGGAATGAACCCATGGGAATAGACTGGGGTAGCCACCTGCTTGGGTACCTTCCAGAGTGAAGGCTCACAGTCTAGAAATAGCTGGGATAATACTGTCAGCTTGCCATTGGTCTTCTTCTGTGTGGCTCCCTCAGCAGGGGGTGGGGGATTGACCCAGCCTCCACCATGTTAAATGTAACACGTGTCCTGGCCAACCCTACACACTGGCTGAACTGCTGGGATGAACTGAGGCCTCCACTCTTGAGTCTGGCCCACACACACCAGCTGGGCAGCTCCTTGGGGCCTTGGACTAAGTAGGGCCTGGCCCAGACAACTCCCACCATCTGTTCCCCAGTCTTCCCACTGGCTCCTGGACCTCAGAGTGGAGACTACTGGTCAGACTGCACTACTGTCCCCGCCTAACAGACTTGGAAACTGAACTGTGTATATCTGCCAGCTCAGCCATGTTTATTCTTTGTGTTTACTAAATCGCTGTGCACACCACTGTGACCCCAGCCAGGCTTGTGGGAGGAGAAGGGCAAAGGGTTCCTTTTAGTGGTTACACATTGTCTTAAGGTGTGTGTGTGTGTGTGTGTGTGTGTGTGTGTGTGAAGAGTGATGTGCCACCTATTCTGTATTGACATCTAAACTGCAGGACCTCAGGATGACCATGTCTAGAACTAGAGTCCAAGTAGGCGTGACTGAGATGATATCTGCTCTGGAATAGGCCAGGCTTCCTGTGTAGCATGACTGAAAACCTACTAAAGGGACATTGGGTTACAGGCAGAGGCATGTGAAGACAATGGTCTTCGTCAGCCATGGAGTGTCTTGTGTGGCCTGAATCACCAGAAACTGGTGAGAGATGAGCAGCAGAGTCTCCCTCACAGCCCTGACAGCAGAGTCTCCCTCACAGCCCTGACAAGGCCAAGTCATGATGGCCCTGGCAAAATAATACAGTCAGAAAACACATGGCCTGGGAGTGTAACTCAGTGGAGTGATTGCTTAGCATGTGCATATCCTGGGTTTAGTCTCCAGCACAATGTAAATTGTCCAAGGTTGCCCTTGCCTGAATTAAGAGGTGGCTGCGGGGGGGTGGGGGGGTGGGGGGGGGGGGAGGGGGGGGGGATAGGGGGAGAAGTTCATAGCCATCTTTGATTACCTCACAGGTCTTAGACAAAGTCCAGCCTGGGCTATGCGAGACTCTGTCATAACACAACACCACATTGGGGGCCAATGACCAAGGGCCTCCACCCCAGATCCCACCACTTTGCCTAACACACAAGGCTGCTCCGTCCACTCTGACTGCTCCCTGTAGCAGTGCTAAGCCTCACTGGAGGAGACCATCCCACTTGTCCCTCCCCCCAGGCTGCTGTCTTTCTGTTCTCTCCAGCTGTGATAATTCAGGGCCTAGCTCCATGGTCTTTTCTGGCAAGTCTGCTTTGCTCACCCAGCCACTGAGCTTGTCCCTTCCCCAACTCTTATTGCACATAAGCAACGTGACTCTCACCTAAAGCTGCTAGCCCTGTGTGGGCATCCTGGCTCACTCAGCCTGGGCTGTGATTTACACTCTGGGTCCTGCTAATGCAGCTTGTAGATGGCTGTGGTAAAGGGAAGGGATCTGGAGCAGCGGCAGAAGCACGCTTTTCAGAACACACTCAAGGAAGACTTCCTTAACTTGTTGCAGACTTTAGAAGCTGGGGTGGGCCCCTCTAGGCACTGGGGAATGTTCTAACACCCTGAATTTTGGCTTTAGCATGTTATGGGCCTATGATCTAACAACCAAGTCATCCTTGCCAGGGTGGAAGGATTCATCCCCTCTGCTTCCTTCCTCTTTCTCTGGCTTCCTTAAATGTTTACATGAGTGTTAGGCCAGCTGCACGAGGTGCTGTAGTAATGTTGACCGGAGAACTTGTAGCTACCCACCCACCCACCTTATTGTCCTCAGTCTTACCATCTGGGAACTCTGAGTGACAAGCCCACTTTGCGGCTGCCCCTCTCTGCCCTACAGTGTTCCCCAGCACCACCCTCTTCTTCTCCAGTCTTCTTTTGTGAGTCGCAGCATCTTGCCCGTTGTTTAGACTGTAGAGGGTCACCTGGTTAGCCAGTGTGTTTCTGGAGCCCAGGTTACACTTGCCTGCTCTCCGTTGTGTATATATCACAAAGAAGGGGGGGGGGCATTTATGAATACAACTCAGGGAAAGGTAGTTTAGCAGAAGTTCCCTCTACTCCACTCGCTTGGTTCTTCTGTCCTATGTCCTTGCTCTGCCTGGCTCTCATTCTAGTCAGTGTTGAGATCTTACTTCCTCCTTTCCATCTCCCTCTCCCTCTCCCTCTCCCTCATCCTTCCCTCCCCATCCTTCTCCCTCCTTCCCTATCCTTCTTCTCCCCCATCCTTCCCTGTCTCCCTCTTCCTCTCTTCATTTTTACTGTATTGCGGTCCGATATACTAAGAACAAGATTTACCCTGGAACCTTTGCGAACTGAATGGCTCAGGGATGCTTAAGTGTGTCCTCTCGCCGGGCATCCATCACACTGTCTTCTCCTGGTCTTTTTCTTCTTATTTTCTCCTCAAGGGGTTCGTGACTTATCCCATCCAGGGATTAAGTTGTTTTTCAATGAGAACCCAGACAAAGGTTCAAAGGTGTGCAACTCTTGAGACATCCCTGAGTCTGTGTATAACTTCATATTGGTTGTGAAGTCAACAGTTTCATTTCTTCTTTCCCAGACTTTTAAAGAAGCCCAGTACTGGAGACTGAATCCACACACTAGGCATGTTCTTCCTTTTTACACTTTGTTTTGAGACTAGATCTCATTAAGTTGCCCAGCCTGGCCTTGAACTCATGAAGCAACACAGGCAGGCCTTGAACTCTCCATCCTTCTGCTTCAGCCTCCCAAGTAGCTGGTATTTACAGTCTGTACCACCAGACCCTTCTAGAGTTTAATGCCTCTCAACAATCTCTCTCTCTCTCTCTCTCTCTCTCTCTCTCTCTCTCTCTCTTTCTCTCTCTCTCTCTCGTGTAATAACAAGTGTAAATGAAAACTGTGTAAAGTCTTCATTGACAATACATGCTGCACAAATTAAAGAGTGGAGTCTCAATTGTTAAGATAACTGATGTGAGGGATGTGGCACACACCTTTAGTCCCAGCACTTGGAAGGAAGAGGCGGGTGGATCTCTGAGTTCCAGGCTAGCCTGGTCTACAGAGTGAGTTTGAGGCTAGCCTGGGTCCCAGATAGTGATGCCCTATCTTAACTGGATTGATGTGTGAATTCTATGCATCTCCCCTCCCTCACCTCAGAAGCTTTTATTTTATGACAGTGGTTCTCAACCTGTGAGTCTCGACCCCTAGGTCACAGTGGTGACCTAAGACCCATCAGAAAACACAGACATTTATATTACAATTCATAACAGTAGCAAAATTACAGTTTTGAAGTAGCAACGAAAATAATTTTATGGTTGGGGGTCACTGAGATATGAGTAACTGTATCAAAGGGTCACAGCATTAGGAAGATTAAGAACCACTGTTTTGTAGAGATTAATCAACCTAACTTTTTTTAATTGCAAAGGATCTAAAACAGCTAATTTTGAAGAAGAGAGACTTATTTTAAGACTTATCAAAATTCTACAGAAATCAAGAGAGAATGGTATCGGGTCATGGAAAAACACGAAGTCCTGAAATAGACTTGAGTTAATTGATTTTTGACAAGAACTTGGACTAATTTAGAAGGCAAAAGAGCCTTCTCAGCAAACTGCTCTGAGGTAATGGGATAATGAACCCTGAAATGTATGTTGACATTTGATGTCAGATCTAATTGGAGCAGAGAATTCTGCTGAACTCCCTTGTCTCCCAAATAAGGATTTGTAGATAATCACTTTAGAGATACCCAGTCCTTCCCTCATCGACTGTTTATATTGCTTCAGTGGGTCAACAAGGATGCCTAACAGTTCAGGGGCAAAGAGTATTCCTTCTTCAGGATTTAAATAAACAAGAGCAAACCAGGGGGCTTCGGCTGTAGCCGATGGACCAGTTAGTTGGTAGAGAATCTCTCACATGCCCAAATCCCTGAGTTTGATCCCAAGTACCACAAAAAATGGGAGTGCTTGTGCACGCTTGTAATCCCATTAGGTGGGAGCCGGAAGTTCAAGGTCAGCCTCAAGTCCCTTGTGGACTTCAGGCCATATTGCTCTCTGTTAACCGGTCTGTCTCAAAGAGGGGTAGGTGTGGGGTGAGATATAAATCACAGGGGCTGTGTCAATTAGTCAACTAGGATAAACAAATAAGAAGTACTATCGGGATTCAAAGAAAGGAGGTGGTGACATTTGCCTGGGACCGTCCTAGAGGGCTCTCAGGGCAAGTCTCACAAGAAGGAGACTTAAACAGAGACTTCATGAACAGAGGAGACTGGGGTAGGTACTCTGTAAGGAAAGCTTCGCTTACCATTGTCTGATTTAATTTGGTTTGGGGTTTTTGAGATAGAGCCTTGGTATGTGGCCAAGGCTGGCCTTGAGGTTTCATGCCTCAGTTTCTAATGTGCTGGGGAGCCTCTAGCTTGTGCTTCCTATCACTGTCTGTGATGCCCACAGAGACCCCAGCACCTAACACTGGAGCTGCCAAGTCCACAGTGTACAACACAGATGGACCCTTGAGGTTTCCTTGCTCTCTCTTTCTCTCTCTCTCTCTTTTATTTTTTTTTAATGGAATTTGTGGGTTAAGGAGCTCAGTAGCTTCCAGCAATGTTCTTTTTGTTCCCTGGGTAGAACAGGGTCTGATGCTCAAGGATTAAGGTTGAAACCCTGGAGTTTAAGGTATCCCTGGGAACTCCTCCTTCCCAGCAAGCTAGCAGTTGGGCCTCTTAGGTTTCAAACGTGCCCCAGTTGGGTGGGACCCACCTCCTTTCTCCCCAGGGTTTATTGCTGCAGAGCCCTGCCCAAGGGGAGTTGTCAAATCAGCTTTCTCAGGCTGAGCCAGCTCCAGGAATCAAACTGTCCTGTATCTCTCTCTCAGGACCCACCCCTTAGATAAACAGCCCTGGCTGAAGAGGTTGTGGTGTGGTTGCAAAGGGGGTTAGCCAGGAGCCTCTCTCTTCAAGAATGACCCTGGCAATGAGACCTGCTTTTCTTCCGGCCTGACTTGGCCTTTTGGGAGACAGGAGAATCTACTTGCTTGAGAAGGTGGTCACAGCAGAACTCCATCCCCAATGAAACCCTTCTCCCTGTCCATGCTCGTAGGCTTCCTCCTCATGAGAGCCTGTCCAGGAGATAGCCCCTCAGTATGCTTTTCTCCGTGGAATCCAGCCTTACACATCAGACACTGCAGCTTGGCTATCTAGCATAGATGGACCTTCTGCCCACTCTCTAGCCATCTTAGGCCTAGATCTTTAACTACTGCCCTGTGGGTGTTGCATGCTGCTGGCTTAACTCTATTAGGCTGCCTTTATTTGATTTGTCCTGGACTCAGGGCCAGGGCTTTTGACTTCTTTGAAAGGCTGGCAGAGAAAACACCCCTGGCTGATTATCTGGGCTTTGTGCTCATGGCACATCGGCTGTGTGACTCAGTGACTAGGAGGGCCCACTCCACGGTTCTGCTAACTTAGCTGAGGTGGATTAGGTGACAGATACCTAGGCTCTACACTTGAGGGCTACCGGTGTGAAATGAGCCTGCTGGAGGCTCATAGCTTTGGGGAAGTCCTGTGGACCCAGAACTCAGCAGACGGTCTCATCTTGGCTGGGGTACTGAGTGGGTGCTGGACTGAGCCAGAGGTATACCAAGAGGAAGAAAGAGCTGCTTGCTACATAGGAAGAGGGAGCCAGTGGGCCCCTGCAAGGTACCCTCACCCCTCAGAAGCCATGTTGAAGAAACCTCAAGTCTGCCCCCACACTTGCCAGGCTATCACATGACCCTGCGCCCCCAGGAGGCACATAAACCCACTGTGGAAATTTAGATTGCACTTCAGCTGGGAAGGCAACAGGGATGTGACTCTCATTGTCAAGACAGAGCCATCTTCACCCAGAAGCCTTTTCCTAAGCAGCTGTGGAGTTTGTTACCTGGAGCCGCCTTCCCAGATTCAATTTATACTTTTGAGAATCCCGTGCCCTGGACTAGTGCTGTTCAACAGAAGGACAACAGGAGATACACATCCAACAAAAGCAATTAAAGCCAGTGGAGTTAATTTTTAAACTAGTTTTATTTGGGGCCTGGAAAGGTGGCTCTGTCGCAGACTCGCTCAGTTGGACTGCGGGGGGAGACTGAGGATGTCCAGGTATGGAACGGAGTCGGCTTAACAACAGAGACACAGACACAAGAGAGGTTGTATCTACTGTTGCGAACTTTACTTGGAGAGCATCAGTTTTTATAATATTAGCATAAAGGAACAAGGAACAGAATCATTGACATCATTCTTAGTTTATGATTAACATGATCCTGAGAACAAAATTAGAGCAAACAATTACAAGTACAGTGGAATTTCATAGAGTTCTTCAAGCAGTTTTTTTTATAAAAATAGCCTTTTTGTGGTGAGCGTGTCAGACAGTTAACCCTGATGAACTTCTTCTATTGACTCTCAAGATCAGTGATTAATCTGCCACAGTGGGGCATGGGTGGAGAAACACTGTGTCTCTGGCCAAGGCATATAGTAAGTAATTTTTCTTTTGCTTAAGGGTCCATGACCACCCTCGCTGATATGGCCATTCACTATGATCAGGCAACTGGCTAACTCTGGCTCCATTCCTGTTAATATTTTATCCTTAGCTAGACCTCTAAGCAATTGACCTAATTCCTTGATCTTCCCTAAACGCAAAGGTATACGTAATGGTGCTGGTCACCACGGCAGCCACGCTGGTGATCTGCCAATTCTCAGTGGCCGCTTCCCCACTTCCTGGAACATCAATCATTCGCCCTGTTGTCCGTGGAACAATCTTAGCACAGTAAGTTAACAAGCTGCAAACCCAAATACCCCCAAGCAATCCCCAGCTTAACTGTCTCCAGCCTGAACTAGCAAATGTCCAGGGGAGTCTGCGTCCCCAAACTCCAGGGGGCCCAACCTCGTGAGGCACGAACCCCGGGACCGGCTGCCATTCAAGCTCTTTGCTTTTTATGCTGCACAGTCTCCACTGGAGCGGGTGCGACATGGCTCAGTGGTTAGGAGTACTTGCTATTCTTGCAGAGGGCCCAAGTTGTGTGATAATCCTGCAAGCATCTGTAATTCTAGGTCTAGGTGGTCTGAGGCCTCTAGCTCATCGCTCTGCCACAGACACCTTATGAGCCATTACCTGGAGGCCCCAAGCCTGGTCTATGCATGACATTATCTATATTTTGGGGGAAAAATCATTTATAAATATGCATAGGATAAAATTGAAAAGAATATATTTTTTAAGGAAGCATTGTGAGACGTGGTACAAAGATATTTGTTGTAATGCTGTATATAGCAATGAGAGGTGAGAAACAGCATACAACAACAGGGTGGTGGGTGAATGAGCTCTGGGCCAGTCAGACACTGGAGTTCTCTGTCATAATGTACAAAGACAGTAAGGTCAGGCATGCTGGCACATACTATATATGCAGGTAATTGTAGCACGTGGCTGGGTGGATAGCCTGAGCTACACAGAGAGACCAACAGAAAGTTGGGAGCTGGAGAGGTGGCTCAGCGGTTAAGAGCACGGACTGCTCTTTTAGAGGACCTACGTTCAATTCCCAGCAACCACATAGTGGCTCACAGCCATCTGTAATGGGATCGGATGCTCTCTTGCTGGTATGTCTGAAGACGGCTGCAGAGTACTCACATAAACAAATCTTTAAAAACAAAATAAAACCAGAATGTTGATATTGACCGAAGAACCGGGTGTGTGGCCCAGTGGGAAAGCACTTGCTTAGCATGGACAAAAATACTAATATGGAAGTATTCATCTGGATGGAAAGAATGTTCAACATGTGGCACAGGAGAACCGATGAGGTCATCTTAGTTACCTGCACAGAAGAGTGCTTAGAATGCATACGCGCTGTCCCCCCCGCCCCCCAACATTAGTGACTCTTTCTCCTTTTAGTTCTTTTAAACAACTTTTGTTTCTTCATTTGTGTTTTTCTGGGACATAGTCATGTTATACAGCAAGACTGACCCTGAACTCTCAATTCTCGTGCCTCGGCCTCCCGAGGGCTGAGATTGCAAGCGTGCACCACTGCATCTAGCTTCCTTCGCCACAGACCCCACACAGCTGCTTTTGTAATTTCTAGTTTCTCCGCACTGAGCAGGAATGACTCTGGTAGTACAGAAGTACAAGAGAACTGCAGAAATCAAGGGTTCTAGCCTGGGGTATCCATTCCTAAATGTATCCCAGAACTCCTACGTACAGGTTTATAATGCTGTACCCCGACAGTTGTGTTTAAAGGTTGCAACAAGGAATTATTAAATGTTTGGGAGTTGAAGTTAGAACATTAAAACTCATGAGTCAGCTTTGGCTAAATACCTATTTGGGGAAGTGAAAGTTGACTATGGTACAATCTTGTTTTGAATGGAATCTACCTAACTCTTATATGTGGGTTCTAAAAGCTCCCTGAAGATTAAGTAATAATTATGTAAGAGACGGTCTTAAACCCACATGTTGAAGCTGATAGATGAACGGACACACACGCAAGCACGCTCTCGTATGCGCATACAGACAGGTACGCACACTCTCGTATGCGCATACAGACAGGTACGCTCGCGCATGCGCATATAGACAGGTAAGCGCGCGAGTGCGCGCGCACACATACACACACACACACACACACACACACGCACGCACGCACGCACGCACGCACGCACCCACTGTTCAGCACAGAACCTTTTCCACACCTTGGCCCCAGCCATTTCTACCCTGTGGCTCATTCACTACACTCTAGCTGAGCCCTCTTCCTTAAGGACAATCGGCCACTCCCCTTCTGTCCATAAAGTCCTTTAATCTCCATGGTGCAGCCCGTCCTGCCTCACACATCTTATTGCCGGTCCCTCTGCCCCGTCTCATGTCATGCCAGCCACACTGGCCTTTACCTGTGGTTTACCCTTTCAGTTCCTTTTCTGGAACACGTTTTACCCATAGTGCTCTGCTTCCTCACTTCCTGGGGGTCTTTGCCTTTGGATTGGTAACATGTTCCTCAGCACCCCTAACAGAAGATCCATGTCTTAGATATTTCAACTGTCTTCCTTCTTTACAACACTTATCTTCCCTGACAAATGACCGATTCTTTTATTGTTCATCTTCCTGCACCAGAATGTAAACACCCTGAGGACAAAGACTGTTTTCTGTAATGTCCAGTGTCCTTAGTTCAGGATCAGTAAGTCTCTGCAGTCTTGGGAGGAATGAATGGACGTTAGGAACGTGTGACAGATCCTCATCCTCCCAAGGAGGAGCCTGCGGAAGGCTCTTTGCTTGCTCCAGGTCACAGCTGGGATACCCAGCTGACATCCTGGCTGCAACCCCTCAGCATCAACCACACACAGGGAGGGATCCAGGCCTTGTCTGTCCTGCTTCCCTGTGTTCTTCCAGTTCTCACAGGACTTCAGCCCAGAATAGCAAAGGAAGAAACAGCTGTTCCTGCAGAGTCCCGGAAACCATTCCAGAGGGCTGGTCCCTGGAAAAACAGTAGTGAGCTCAGGGTGAGAAGAAAGAAGCAGAGAAAAAGGGTCCCAAGCCGTGAGGACCATGCAGTAGATTAGGTTCTGTGGTTAAAATAACATCTGCTCCTGGGTTTTCCAAGCAGTTCTGGAAGGTGGGTGGTCTGTGTTAAGTATCAGGTGGGGGCTTTCCTCCGTTCCTAGCCCAGGAAGGTTTGGGATATGCAGGTGGCTGAAGTATTCACCCAACAGACAGACGAAGTAGGAAGGGACTGGGCCCAAAGGAGCATCTGGAAACCCCAGTCTGGCTTACAGGCCTGTTGGTCCCTGGCCCAGCCTCACTCCCCCGTGTCTCCAGACCCCTCCCTCTGCCTGAGATGGTTCAGACACCCCCTTTGATGCGTGGAGAGCTCTGGCCTTCTGCCTCTCAAGCTCCATGTGGTTTGTTAATGGGCTGTGAAATGAGGGATTTTATCATCCATGTGAGCACACTGGTGGGATGCTGATGCCGTTCAGTGTTCTCAAGCCTGTCTGTCTGTCTGTCTCCCCAGATGCAGCTTCTGGATAAGTTTCCTATTGAAGGTGGCCAGAAGGATCCCAAGCAAAGGATTATTCCCTTCCTTCCAGGTAAGCTCTTGTGGCCCTGTGGAGGGCTGGGGGTGACTGGAAGAAGCCTCCTCCACCTAGTCCAGAGGAGGCTGCCTTTGGCATGTGTTAACCACTCCCACAAAGGATTTGCAAACGTCAGTTATGAAGGGCACTGTTCTCCATCTGGACTCTCTGGCCACTCCAGAATCGTCTTTGCCAGCCCTTGGGTTTATAGTTTCCGAGGAGTTTCTGAGGCTCTTGAACTTGTTATCTTCACAAAAGGCTCCGTCTGAGAGGATAGGATGTGTGTATAGTCCCAGTACTCAAAAAGCAGGCAGAGGCAGGAGGATCAAGAGTTGGAGGCCACCCTGAGCTACATTGCCATTTTGAGGCCACCCTGAGCTACATAGCCATTCCCCAGCAAAACAAAGCTCCAAAGCTGAGCTTGGAGCCAGTGAGATGACTTTGGTAAAGACTCTTGACATAAAGCCTGATAACCTGATTCCCAGGACCTGCACAGGGGTGGGGGGGTGGGGGGGTGGGGGGAGGAGGAGAGAACCAACTTCTCCAAGATGTACTCCGACCTCCACATGCGACCCCACTCCCACCCCCACCCCCATACAGTAAAGATGAAATAGTAGTTTAAGGTCTTCCTCAGGAACGTACTGAGTTCCAGACTGTGCTACACGAGACTCCTTCTCAAATGGCTAACAGCACTGGGTGTTCTTCCAGAGAGCTCAGGTTCAAGTCTCAGCACCTACAGGGCAGCTCACAACCATCTGTTTTAGATGCCCAGCCCCCCCACCCCCCAGGACATCCAAAACCCTCTTCCAGCATCCCTGGGCTTGAGGCAGGCATGTGCTACACAGATGCCCATGCAAACAAACCACTCATAAACATAAAAAATATGTTTGAGACAGGGGTTCTCTATATAGCCCTGGCTGTCCTGGAACTTGATCTGTAGACCAGGCTGGCCTCAAATTCAGAGATCCACCTGCCTCTGCCTCCCAAGTGCTGGGCTTAAAGGTGTGTATCATCACTGTCTGGTGTATATATAAAATATATTATATTAAATATAATATATATATATATACATAATTTTTTAAATTTAAAAAGTATCAAAGTATCATAAACTAACCAACCAACCCAGAATCACAAAGAGACTTAAGTTCACCTGGGAAAGGATTGCTAATCACTAGAACAACTGTCCCCCGCCCTCCTTAAATTGAGCACACTCCCTGATTCTTGATCTCCCATAGGCCGTATGTCGTACTTCTAGCATGCCTGTGAGGTAGCAGAGACAGGATTCGAACCCAGCTCGGTCTAGCCAGTCACTGCAACACCATTTGGAACCTGTTTCATGCAGTCAATCATGTGTATTTTAGAGAAAAATGCCTCCGATAAGTCGTGGCCTGCTATCACTGGGGTGTCTAGAGTTTGAGTAGAGGCCTGTAATGTAGTCACAGCATGCTTCCTTATCATTATTGAGGAGAGCCGTTCCTACTGAGAGCTGTGTTATCCTTTCTCATGAGGGGTGAAGCTGCTAGGATCCAGAGAGGCTAATTAACTACTCACGAAAGTGGCAGAGCTAAGACATGAACTCAGGGCTCTGCCCTGAACCACCAGGGGGACACTGCCCTTGGCTTTTTGGGTCTTCAAGCCAATAGATTCAGCTAGCGCTCAGGACAGTTCCCTTCACAGACGGCTTCCTATTAGGTTAATGCTGGCTCTGGACCCTCATAGGCCAGCCTCCTGGATGAGTTGCCAGTTAGACATTAGTGGCCTGAGGTCAGTACCTACTGTTGATTGAAAAAGCAGGTACCTCACGTGGAGAGTGGCTCCCCTCAAAAGGCCCTCTAAAGGGTTTCCCGACCTTTATGGCAGGAAAGGCTACATTTCTCAGGACCTTGTGCTAGACTTGTAGAGAGGGAACCGGCTCCCAGGATAAGTAGCAAGAGCTTAAAGTTTGGGCAAGACAAGAAGTAGAAATTGAGAGCAGGTGTCTCACTCCGGCTTCCTCCATTGGAGATAGAGCACAGCTTCTCCACTGTTGGCCTCTGAGTTACAAGACTGGACAGCAACTTTGCACTGAGCCCAGGGCATTTGAGGTATCCAAAATCTGGGTCTGCAACAACCTTAGCTTCTTCCAAAGGTCTGGGTGCACCCACCTAGGGCATGGCTGTCCAGTTGGAATGTTATAGGCGAACGGGTCCCAGAGGAACATGAGGCCATCCGTATCACATGGGTGCCGGACTCAGCCCTGGGACCTGAAACACCTGTTTGCTCAGGAAGAATTGGGGGTGGGAGGCTTCTTCCACTCTGTCTCTGGCCAACGCTGGAAGGAAAGAGTTTGTCAGCCCATCAGCCGTGCTTAGGAGGGGAGCTGTCTATGCCGGGCTGAAGGGCTAGGGTGAGGGTACCCCAGCTATTTCAAAGATTTTTTTTTTTTCACCCAAGGAACCCTTGCAATAGTGAGAGGCATGAACATTTCTACCATCAGAATGACTTAAAGCCGGACATGGTGGCACACACCTTTAATCCCAGCATGTTGGAGGCAGATGCAGATGGATCTCTGTGAGTTTGAGGCCAGCCTGGTCTACAGAGTGAGTTCCAGGACAGCTAGGACTATACAGAGAAAGCCTGGTCCAAAAAAAAAAAAAAAAAGACTCAAATTAAAATGTGACCCTCTCTGTTGTGTCACTGTGAGATGCCGAGTGTGACCCCACAAGAAGTTCAGTGAGCAAGAACCTGTGAGCTGTGGAAGTCAGCAGAGGCCCAAGGAAGGGGCCTGAGACCTGATGTGGGGCTGGAGGGCATGTCTTGGGTACCACAAACTCAGTTCCATGTCTCAGACTACCTGCATTCACCCATGGAAACTTAAGCTCTGTCAGTTACCAGCTGTAGTAACTTTGTGCCTCAGTTTACTCATCTGGAAAACGGGGTGATAATGGCATCTACCTACCCCATGAGTCAGTGGGAAAGGGAAGAATGGATTAATGCAGCCCAGGTGCTCAGAACTGTGGCTGTCCCCTAGCAAGGGTTAATAAATGTTAGTCCTTATTGTTGCCATGTCCCACATTTGCCTAGGCGTTCCCATCACACAGTCACATAAATAATTTGATGTGACCTGAAGTTATTGTCTCCATTTTACTGACTAGGAACTGGAAGCCAAGGCATGCTGAGAGATTTGTGTAAGGACTCACAGCCAAGTTAGCCAACACCAGGACTCTTTTTGTCTGATCTTTGGTGGTCCTTGTTTGAATCCTAGGTTAGACTCTAATTCATTATGTAGCTCAGGCTGGCCTTGAGCTCAAAGCATTCCTCCCCCCTCATCCTTCTAAATACTGAAACTACAGACTACAAGGATGAAACCCCACTTCCAGCAAATGCCAGACTCCTTTGTCCTCATGCTGGGGGAAGCCAGCAGCTGCCGGTCTACTGAGACCCTGATTGAAGTCTGGTTCCTTTTGTAGGACTTGAGTGGGTCTCGTCAGGCTCATTTGCATAGGCTCCTGGTTAATGCCCAGAGAAGGTTGCACTTTAAAGAGCAAGAGAGGGGTACAGCTGGGCAGTGGTGGCGCACATCTTTAGTCCCAGCACTTGGGAGGCAGAGGCAGGCGGATTTCTGAGTTCGAGGCCAGCCTGGTCTACAGAGTGAGTTCCAGGACAGCCAGGGCTATACAGAGAAACCCTGTCTCGAAAAACACAAACAAACAAACAAACAAAAAATAAACCAAAAATAAAAAATAAATAAATAAAATTAATCTTTAAAGAAATGTATTATATGTGTTAATTTTCTGTGAGGGGCGGGTGCGTGCCATGGTGCATGTGCATGTGGGGTCAGAGGAAAGCATGAACTGATTGTCTCTTTCTAGCATGCTCTTCCCAGGTAGTGAACTCAGTCTTGGCAGCAGATGCCACTACCTCCCTGAGCCACCTCGCCAGAAAAGTCAAAAACAAGATACCTTACAACCTCCATATAAATGTGACCATGCATAGTAGGGAGTTGAGAGGAATTGGGGTTGACCCTTTTCTTAGCCATGTTCCCTCTGAGCCCTCCTTTCATTGGCTTTGGACAGTGGACTCTTGGTCTTTGCCTACCCTGAAGTCTCCAGGGCTTCAGGCTGGGCCTGCTTTTGGAACACACACCAGGGCTCCTAGCCCTGTGCCCGTCTCTCTCCAGCTTGCTGGAAACTGCCTTAGACCATTCATTCTCAACTGCCTCCTCAGAAGGCCTAAGGTTTCTTGTCACCAGCATACCCTTGGGTCCCAGGGGTTCCCCCCCCCAGCAGAGGGGGGGTTCCCCCCCCCAGCAGAGGGCATTGAGAAAGAGCATGTTTAGTAGCTGAATACCTGTTTTAGCTTGAGACATGGATTCAACTGCAGGTGACTCAGGAATGCTGTCTCTTTTGTGAACTTCCCACTGCGGGGAGTCACCTGTCATCTTAAGAGTAGGTCTGGTATCACTGGACACCAAGTTGTTTTGCCTCCTTTTGAGATGGTGTCTGAGGCCACCTGCTGATTCTCCCGGAGTTGGGAGGGTGGGCCATCCTAGCGGCAAAGGCTTAACAAAACCGTAAGAGTGCACACACTCCATGCATTTCAGACAGCCATAAGGATGGCTCTGGCAGCATGCTGTCTCGCCTGGAATTTCATGGTAAGGATTTCATGGTAAGGAAAGCTCTAGGGAGGAGCAAGAGGGCATCGCTTACCTCCAGAGGTGCTGGGGCACACCGAGCATTTCTGCTGCCCAGGAGGGCTTTGGAGTGTATTCAACCAAGCATCAGTCCAGCAGCTTCCTTCTGGCCACCTGACCACAGGCTCCAGGCTGGGGACTCAAGACCGGGATCAATAACTGAAAAAGCAGAGGAACTCAAAGAACTGAGGCTTGCTTGCATGCTCACTCATCTGCCAGGCAAGGAAATCCTGCACAGGAGCAATGCAGCTGGGATCTGGACACAGGCTGGGCATGTGTCCAGACAGGTCTGGCACACCTAGTGTTCAGGCCAGCCTGGGGTTTGCAAGGTGATGAGCACCCAGTGGTCCTATGATAGAATCTTCATCCCAGAAATGCATGCCCCTGATGATACCCAGTGCCTCTTAGGGGACAGGCAGGGCATTATTATAGTGGCACTGGGGCCAAGGATAAGGTTTAGGGGAGGGAGGTCTGTGAGTAGAGCCAATGATGTGGTAGAGCAAGGGTTTGGCTAATTACTGGTATTTGAATATCAATAAAATCCTGTATAAAGGTTGTAGGTGCACTGCCCTTAAGGTTCCCCAAGTTGTTTTCACCTGGGCTAAAACCTGTTTTCTGGATTCTGGGAATGAAGGGCCCATGGAAGGAACTAGAAAATGTTGAGCCCACCAACAGGGGCAGCTCTCCAGTAGGTGTCCCAGGGAGAAATATGCATATCTCAGACCAAGAAAGGGCAGAGTGATATTCAAATGCTTGGGCATCCTGAGAAGGGGGCCTAAGGGTGGACTCCCCCAGGCTGTACCTCCAACCCCTGTATTGTGAGAGTGAGGGAGACATGCCTGTCTCCTGGCAGACCTCCGTGGCTCTCTCTGAGCCAAGGCCCTGACCTCTCTAGTCTTCACTCATGTTTCTGTTATAGGGCTGGACACGAGGCATGTGCTGTGTTAAGACTTGTTAATCAGTTTCCTTACTTACACACATTTTACCAAACTACTACTATATGCCTGCTCCTGTACTGGCCACTCCCCATTCCTTCCTCCAGGGTCACTGAGGGGCTTTAATCCTCAGGTTAGAGAAAGATCAACTCTGGGGCTAGCAGATGTCTCAGTGGCACCAAAATGAGTTTAATCCCTGGGACTGACATAATGGAAGGAATGAACACACACACACACAGATACACACACACACACACACACACACACACACACACACGCAGATGCACAGTCACACACATAGACACGCACAGATACACAGACACACACACACACACACACACACACACACACAGAGAAAGAGAGACAGAGACATGCACACGTAATTAAAAAGAGAGAAGTCCTTACCATTTAGCCCTACATGGTAGAGCCTCATCCCTCTGACATGCTGTCTTTTTCCCTGGCTAAGGAGGAATCTCACAGCCAGCCTCAGCGAGGCTCTCTCTCGCCTTCCCCTGCTGCCTCTGTACCTGCCAGGTTAGGCCCAAGACCAAGCACAAGTCTCCTTGGCCCCTCCTCAGCTGTCACTGCCATCTCAAGCATTGGGAGTATCCTGGTTGGGGTCAGGTGGCCTGGAAGGCCTCTCCTTGCCATAAGTGGCTGAGGTCATTGGCACTAAGCAATTCTTTTGTGTGTGTGATTAAACTATTTAGTGTTTCTCATTTTCCATGCAGAACTCTTAGGGTACCAGAGCACCATAGTCCTTCAGCTATGAACCCAACAGGACTGGCTATTGGCTTTCCTTTAATTAGGGTCTCTATTGCTTTGATAAAACACCATGGCCAAAAGCAACTTGGGGAGCAAAGGGTTTGTTTTAATGGGTAACTGTCCCATCGCTGAGGAGGGCAGGGCAGGAATCCAAGCAGGATGGGAACCTCGAAGCAGGAACTGGAACAGAAGCCATGACGAAACACTGCTCACTAGCTTCTCCTCCGTGACTTGCTCAGCCGGCCTCCAGGACCACCTGCCCTGGTGTGGCACTACCTACAATTGCCTGCCTGCCCCCCCTCCCCCATTAGTAACTAATTAAAATGTCCTGTAGATTTGCCTAAAGGCCAGTGTTATGGAGGCACTTTCTCAACTTCGGTTTCTTCTGCTCAGATAACTTCTAGTTAGCGTCAAGTTAGTAAAACAAAACCAGCCGGGGTAGGTCTGCGGGAGCTTGTGCTAGTCTGAACTTGCAGTGTAGTTGAAGGATGGCCTTTCAAGTCTTAACCTTCTTGCCTTTGCCTCCCAAGGGCTGGGATTACAGGAATGCACCACTGTACCTGGCTTTAGCTTTTAATTTTGAAATAATTACACACTCATGAAATGTTGCAGAAATCCCAGCCACCATATTCCCTCCCCTCCAGTTCCACCACCAACTGCAGAGAAGATGGCTTTGAACCATCGTAAGGAGGGTCAGGCCAGCCGTTCTCCACCACCAAATTACTTCCCACATTTTCTTTCGGATTTTGTTATTTTAAAAGTGTGTGTGTGTGTGTGTGTGTGTGTGTGTGTCTGAGTATCAGTCTGTGCGTATGCATGTAGCACCAACAGAGGCCCGAAGCTGCTGTCGGATTCCCCTGGAACTAGAGTCAGAGGCAGTTGTGAGCGGCCCAGCATGGGTGCTGGGAACTGAACTCAGGTGCTCATCGTGCATGCTCTGAGCACCTCCCCCAGTCCTGGAGCATCTTAAATAAATAACTAGAGTATGTCATCAAACGCAGAAAATTGCTGTTGGCACCCTAAGTTAACTCGACCGTTGCCCTGAGCGCCTGATTTTTGTTTTAAGCATATGGAAATGCTACTGAGCAAGCATGCCAGCTGGCCCGTGAGAAAGCACAGTTGCCTGTGAGAAGCTACTCTGCAGTCAAGCACTCAGCATGGCTGTTTCCAGCAAACAGCCATGGGAAGAACTTGATTTGTGTGAAGGAAACATCTTGAAGTCTCTTGGACAGATTCTTAGGATAAATGCCACCATTTCAGTAGCTCTCAGTGGGTTTTTAGTTTTGGTTATTTTGATTTTTTTTTTTTTTTAAAAGACAGGGTCCCTCTATGTAGTCCTGATTGTCTTGGGATTCACTGTGTAGACCAAGCTAGCTCCAAACTCACAGAGATCCTCCTGGGTGAGGAGACTCTCTCACAGAGAGTCTTCCCAGTGATGGGAATTATAGGCATGTGCTACATGTTTTATTAAAAAGAAGCATGTGAGCCGGGCAGTGGTGGCGCACACCTTTAATCCCAGCACTCGGGAGGCAGAGGCAGGCGGATTTCTGAGTTTGAGGCAAGCCTGGTCTACAGAGTGAATTCCAGGACAGCCAGGTCTACACAGAGAAACCCTGTCTTGAAAAACAAAACAAACAAAATGAAGTATGAGATAAATTGTGTTACAAAATGAAGTACCTCTAAAAGAAATTTCTTTAATTGAGGTGGTGTTTGCATGGTAACCCAGCACTTATGAGGTTCAAGGTTAGCATGAGCTACATAGTGTATTCAAGGCCAGTGTGGATTGTGTATTGAGATACTACTACTAGTAATGATAATATAATTTATTGTTATTATTAATTATTATTAATAGAATATGTGGTCTTTGGGTTGCTGATAACTGGATAGACCTGGAGCTGGGAGACTAGGAAGTCACCTTGACCTCAGGTTTTAGGGATAGGAACTGCATTGTAAAGAACTGTGAATGGATGAAGGTGTGGTGTTGTAAGCCTGTCCCAGCACTTGTGAGGCCGAAGCAAGGGGATCAAGAGTTCAAGGCCAACCTGGGCTATGAAGTGAGATCAAGACCAGCCTGAGCTACATGTGACATAGTCTCAAAAAACCAAAACCAAATACACAAACAAACAAACCAACCCATACAGGGTATCTGACTGCACCCTATCTGTGAGCCAGTTTATCTTGTTGGTGTCATGACTAACCATATGAAATATAACATTCTTGAATTAGAGACATCAGACTTTATTATAGCACAATGTGAGTGGTGGGGGCATATTTATGTCCGTTCTCACTCCCTCAAGTTCCTGTGAGGTGACATGATAGTCTGGGGACATCACCTGCACATCCCATGGGTTGCAATACAGGAAGGGAGCCTGGATGTCAGGGAGCCCTCATTTTTTATTACAGGCAGGAAGCAAATCTGTTTTTTTACCAGAGAGAGGGCAGGGAGGCACCCAGGGTGTTATCTCTGGAAAGATAATCTAAAACAAAAAGTCTGCTGCCTGTTTAGGAGGCCTCTACCTGTGTCGGTACCAGAAAGCCAGGGACAGCAGTCTCCTGTGTGTATCTGGGCCTGCTTGGAGGGGCGGGCAGAAGTGATTTTTGCCTCTTGGTGCAGCCTGCTGTTTATGTGGAACCCTCTGCCTTGTTTTAAAAAACTATTGTGGAAAATCCATCTCCTGTTGCCCATCCTGGGATTGGAGTTCATTTCCTGTCTATCCTGAGTTTGCTGGCCCAAGGAGCCTCCTGGGGAGGAAATGGTCAGTACAGAGCAGAGCCGAGTGTATATAGCTGCTGATGTAAAAAGTAAATAACTGTGACCAGGGCACAGGGACCTCACAAGCCAGGCAGTGGAGCAGAAAGAGCTGTACTTACTCTGCCAAGGTGATGCTAGGATCACCTTCTACTTATAAGCTGTCTGTGCCTCTGCTCACTTTACCTCTGGCATACCTCTGGCCTTCCAGAAAGCCCTGTAGTCCTGAGTCGTCCCCGCCCAAGGCCCCTTGGACCTCCTGGTGAATGAAGTATGGATCTATAAGATGACTTGGGCCACAAAGTGACCCCCTAACTAAGGTAGGGACTGCCACCCTGAAGGCTGCATGCTGACCTCTTTGGCTCACAGGATGGTATATTTAGACAGCAGGCATGCTTACTTCTTTTGGACTGGCTGGACAGTTTACATACCAGTTCCTCAATGAAGAGGCAGTTTGGAGCCACAGTGCAGGAGTGTGCTGGGTGAACTAGAGACACTGGCTTTCCTCTCCCTTACCCTGGAGCCCTGTGCAACAGATCCGGTGTTTGTTCAGCACTAAAGGAAGTGGGGGTAGGGGGGGGAGAGACAGATTTTAGCTAGCCTGAGGAGAGCTGACCCTCTTGCTCAGCTCTAGATGTTTCCCTTCATCTCCACCAGGCACAAGCCTAAGAAGCCTTTCCCTAGAGGATCTGGAAACTGGGGCGAGCAATGACTGAACTCTGTCAGGGATGTGACATCTGAGGGTGAGGGCCTAGGAAGTTTTTGGACCCTGCTGGTAACCTGAAATGGCAGGGTAAAGACAAACTTCTGTGATGAAGATAGGACAGACAGTGTCTTCTGGGAACACTGGGGTATAAAAGCCATCAACAGAATTTCAGACCTCCATCACATACCTCCATCCTTCTGGGAAGCGTTGGCTGGGTCTCCTCTTGAAATCTCAGCTCCCACTCTGTAATGTGGGGCCAGCGGCTCCCAAGGCCCTCTGTGAGCGGGCTGTTCTGAGCTCGGCATGGAAGAGCTGTGTTCATTCATTCCTTTCCTGCCACAGGTATTTATCAAGCACCTACTGTGTGCCTGGACCAGCTATAGGCACTTATATAGCTGAGAACAAGATACCAGGCTACTGTTGACAGGAAGTTTATCCTCCCTTCAGTGTGGGAGTGGTTCAGAAAGCAAACAAATGAGCAATTTCCAATTGTGACAAGAACCTGAAAGAAAAAGAACTGTCAGTGAGGTGGCCCAGAATGTCTGAAATTTGTTTGTCAAGAAAGGTCTCTGCAGAGGTGACATCTGAACTGAGCATGGGCAGATCGGGGTCCAGGGATGCCAGGCTGGGAGGACAGCCAGGACAGTGACCCGATGGGGACTAAGTAATATGTGTGAAAATCCACATGAAGCAGTGGAGAAGGGGTCAGGTTAGCTGACCACATAGAGAGTTGGGCAGATTGAGGTGGGATCAAGAAGGCTACCCCTGAAGAGAGAGTGCCAGCTCCACAGGAGTATGTGAACTGTGAGAGCCCTCCCTGTCAAGGCAACGTGCTGGCCCCAGAGGCTTCCAGCCCCAGATCCCCCAGGTCTCTGCAGGTGGCAGCAGGGGTTTTTCTGCTCTTGAAAGTGAATGTGGATCAGGCCCCAAGCCCTGACCCTGTAGTATCTCCACTTTCAGGGCCAGGAAAAACTAGTCACTTGGTCAGAATTTTCTGTTTCCTTTGTCCCTTACTTAGAGTTCTCTTCCGAAAGGAGTCAGCCTCTTGAGCACCTGCCCCAGGTCTGTGGTCCTGGGCTGTCTCTGAGGATTCTTCCCAACAACCTTTGGTTGAAGCAGATGCCCACACTTCTGCAGCCCCAGACAGCCTGGGTCATTTGACATGCAGGAAATGGAAGCAGTCCTGGGTGGCAACCCAGTCCCCACTCATGTCTGTAGCACAATAATTAAGCTAAGCCATAGCCACCAGCCCTCCCCTTGCTTATGGACAGCACCATCCAAAGTGATGGGTGTGACTTCAGGCCCCTGTCACACTCATGACCTTCCCTATCCCTTCACCCTGGAAATAAATAATTTCCTTATGGAAGCCCAGTGTTCTTTTACAAGGTCGAATCTTTTCCTCTGTGCTTAGAGATAACAGTTATACGCTGGTGTCCCTGAGAGTGGTGCTGGGGGCAAACTCACATTCAAGCAAAGTTACTCGGCCCAGGTTTAATGATGTCAGAAAAGACCAGAGGGGAAACTAAGGCAGGAGAAGGAAGATGGGCTTCATGGCCTGTGAGAGCAGAGATGGGCTAAGCTGAGCCTGCAACATCAGGTCACACAGAGTACAAGGTAGGGAAGAAGGCTGATGACCTCCACGGGTTGAGCAGAGCAAGTTCCCAGAGGTCATGCTAAGGGCTGGGCATTTATCCCTTCATGGTGAGATGTTTTAGGCTGAGAGATTTCTATCTTGAAAGGCTCATTCAGCCTGGCATGTGGAAAGACAGGAGGTGACTAAGCAGGCAAGGGATGAAGGCAACTTGGTAGAAGCTGAAGGAAGAAGACAGTTCTCGGGTGTATATTACAGGGAGCATCAGTTAAGGGGCTGTGGTCAGCAGGTGGAGGGAGGGGTCAATGATGAGGTCATAGATCTGTCTGTCAGGGTCAGCCCTGGTCAAAATACAAACCAGCATTTTACAATGGGCCCATCTCAGACTTACTGTATGTTTACCATAAAGGAGGAAGAAGATGGCTTCCCCCCTCTCCCTTCTGGTAGCCACTGCCTTTGGAACTGTTGAAAGGTGCTTTGTGCTGATGTAGCTCAGTTGGCAGAGTACTTACCTGGCATGCACAAAGCCCTGGTTTGATCCCCTGCACTGTGAACACTGGGCATGGTAGCATATGCCTATAGTCCCAGCACTCAGGAGGCAGAGGAAGGAAGATTGAAACTTAAGCTAATCCTCAGCTACACAGCAAGTAGGAAGCTAGCCTGGGTCACCCTGATTGGACCCAGGCCCAAAGACATAGCACCATCCTTTCTTCTCCTCTGCCAGGGTTCTTAGGGCCCCACCCTGCCTTATAAAGTGATTCGTCATTTATCCTGGGCTGTCTGGCATTGAGCAGTATAATCAGACCCTAGAACCCTCCCCTTCCCTCCAACCCCAGCACTGACATCCATTGAAAAGACTTAGGCTGTCGGGCTGCTTGGTCTCCAAACCACAGATCTGGCCGAGGGGGATTGGCATGGCCTGAAGATGGAGTCTGTTCACCTGAATGTGCCTGCAGAAGACAGAGAGGAGCCTGGGAGAGGTTGGGCCAGGCTGTTATGTCTGGTATATCTCTACCATCACAGGCTGAGCAGCCCATAAGGAGAAAGTCCTATCTGTTTCCCTCTGGGACAAAGCACAAGGTACCGGGTTTCACCTTAGTGAGAAAGACCTTGGAAGGGCTTTGGGCTCAGATCTGCTTTTATGCCTGGGATTCTTTCTCAATGCTACTACTGGTCTGGGTATAAAACACCACTTTTGGGGGGAGGATGAGTGGAAATAGGCAAACACTACAAGGTAATTCAGCACAGGGAGCCTTAGAGTCAACATGGGGGGTAAGGGGTGTTCAAATCTCATCCCAGCCTCCTCCTAGCTTTGTGACCCTGGGCCAGCTTCCCCCAGCATCCCTGAACCTTCAGGGTGGCCCAGCACCAATGCAAAGTCCACAGTGAGGCTCAGTGAACACCCACAATGCCGTGGTTATGACTGTGTGCTGAGCCTGCTCTTTGGGCCAGTGTCAGTGCAGCCTTCTGGATTCTTCTCCAGGCATGATGAAGGTTCTTCTGAGGTGCAGGCTTAGGCACTTGAACATTTGCTGTTCAAAATGTGGTCTCCCTTTTGGGCGTTGTCTGGGAGCTCATTAGACATGCAGTCTCCACCCCAGACCTGCTGAATCAGGACTGTATCTTACCAAGAGCTCGGTAAGGGAGGAGAAATACGTATTTAAAGTCCTCGGAGCCGTTTGGTGTCTGCCTGCTTTATTGTTAACACACTCTTGGTGTCTAGCTATGTTCAGTCCCTTCGTGTATTGTAAACTACTTATGAGCAAAGACAGACTTACCCCTGAGTCAAATACAGGTGCACAGGGAATCAGGGCCTCGTATTCAACTTGAAGAGGACTACGACTTGGCCTGTGGTGCTCATATATCCCAGAGATGCTTACCTGCTTAGGAGATCTACATCCAGGGGGAGGGATCATATAATAGCACTGCCGCTGTATCATTGACTAAGCAGGAGGATGCCAGGGTCCTGTTACTCTCTCTCATCAACTGGGAGTTGAGAGAACAGGATTCTCTCCCTCCTTCCCAAGGCAGGGGTAATGTGGAGCCAGGGGTATTGGTAAAGTTTTGTTTTAGAAGCTTCTCCTACTAACCAGATGCTGTAATCCCAGCACATGGGAGCTTGAGGCAGGAAGATTGAAAGCATTAGGCCAGTGTGAGCTTTATATCCCCTGTCTTCATAAGACCCGGTCTCCCCCTCACTCCTAAAAAACGTGCCTCTGGGGGGGAGGGGGAGACTAGCCCCAAGTCCCCAGGCCCTCTGTGAAGGACATGTAGAAGTGAGGACAGTTTTAGGCTTCCTACCATGTGGATCCTAAGGATTATTTGGCCTGGAGGCAAGTACATCTACCCACTGAGCCATCTTGCCAGTCAGTGGCATGGTGTGAGATTGACTCAGACCTAAGCATTAACTCATGGAGGGTCTTGGGCAGAAACATTAAGATGAGATTTTTAAAGGAATCTCTTTTGCTCTAATATGGGCATGGTAGTGAATATTTGTAATTGCAAGACTCTGTCTCAAACAATCTACCCACCACCACCACCACCACCACCACAACCATCACCACCACCACCACCACCACCGTCATCATCACCACCATCACCACCACCATCACCACCACCACCACTACCATCATCACCACCATCACCACCATCACCATCACCACCATATCACCACCACCACCATCACTATCACCACCACCACCACCACCATCACTATCACCACCATCACCATCACCACCATATCACCACCACCACCATCACTATCACCACCATCACCACCACCACCACCATCACTACCGTCACCATTGTCGGGACAAATCAGAACTTCAAAATAATGAAGCCCTGGAAGACATTTAAGACCAGGGAGTAGCTGGCAGTGTGGTGGCCTGGCCATACTCCTGACCTTGCACTTCTGGACTGGGTTGGGAATGGCTTCAGTCGACCTAGTAGGTGGTGGGATGCTCTTGCTTACTGGACAAGTACACTCTTACAAGACAGAGCATAGCTGTTGTTCAGAGCGTGTGCCTGGGGGACCAGTGGTAACCTTTTTTATTGAATTGACTAAATGGTTGTAGAGCCTTCCGAGAAGCTGTGGGTGTGGATACACACACACACACACACACACACACACACACACACACACACATATATATATAAAATTGTAAATGTGAGAAAATTAATGCCAGAGGATTATAGTTACTACTCAATAAGTGTAGATTTCCCCCACTATCATCCAATTTAATGATAGTAAATCTACAGATAAAGACTCGCAGGCTAGTGAGAGGCAGAGCTGGCTTCTGACCTAGACCCTGCCCCTCCTGTGCCCTGCTAGCCGTAGCTGCTCCCCTCACCCCCAAAAAATATCTTAGAGAAGGAAGGATGAGAACCCGTTGTCACCAATGCGAAAGTGAAGGCTAGTCCTGGCCGACTAGGACAGTGTTCTGGGAGTGCTCTCTACCAAGTGAGACCACTGAGGTTATGAGTAGAGGTTTGGTGTAAAATGATGGGATCTTCCTTACAGGAGGGCTTTTTTTTTTTTCTCTAAAATTTGTTTCAAGTTTTATGTTGTGTTTTTAGAAATGTGGACTAGGAATTAGAGGCTGATCAGAGCCTTCTTTCCAGTAGAGTCACGTGCCTACTGCTAAAATTTTGTCCGGTTACAGTTTTTGTTGAGCACCACTCACTGCCCTATTCGCCACCTAGTGGCAGATCCTTAAATTGCAGGTATAGCGCCTCATAGGAAATACTTTCTGTAGGAGATTCTAGAACACCACATCTGCTGTTCCTTAAACCACGGTTTCATATAGACAAAAAAATGGGGGTAAAAGAAACCTTCTGGGGGGCTGAAGAGATGGCTCGGAGTTTAAGGGCACTGACTGCTCTTCCAGAGGTCCCAGGTTCGATTCCCAGCACCCACATGGCATCTCAAAGCTGTCTGTAACTGCAATTCCATGGGATCTGACACCCGTACACAGATATCCATGCAGGCAAAACACCCATGCACATGAAATAAAAATAAATAAGCGATTTAAAAGGAAAAAACCCTATTTACCTTTGTTTTTCTGTCTGATGGTAAATCCTCCAAATTTCTATTTGGGGCACCAAATAGAATCTTGGGAAATATTCAATTCTTGTTTTTACTTGTTCATTCCTAAACCTCGAAGGGAAAAGGCCTCTGGGCCTGTCTTTCTGTGTCTGATAGCACATACATCCCTATGGTCCCTGTGCTTCGTAGATTCAGACCTCACGTGAGGAGAGTCCCAGCCAGAGACCCTGAGTCTGTGGAATACAAGGATTGACCTGTTAGCATATGACTTTTCTCTAAAAGCCATTAAGACCAAAGGAATAAGTGCCCAGTGATGGAATATTATGCAAAAGGAAAAACATGTCAGGGAGATGGGGTCTTCTAGCCCCGCCTCAAATCCAACCATACTGGCAGTATGTGGCTGCCTCTGCATAAGGCCAGCTTTGTGCCCTCTTTGCCCCCTGTCCCCAGTTATTCCCATTTTTTTGAAAGGTGCAGAAAGCCCCCTTGTCTTGAGTGTTTCCCTGCAAAGGGCTCCTACTGAAAGACTCCACACACAGCCAAGGCTCTGGCCTTCACCTTTGCCCCTGTCTTATTCTTACAAAGAGTTCCTCTCTTCCCTCCTAAGAAGCAGCTAAGGCTAGCAAGAATTGAATGAAAATAGAAATAGAAATGTGATGTATAAGCCACAGTGTTCCCCAAATATCTGGAGACATGAATGTCGGTCAAGCAGCAGGCAGCCACAAACCATGCAGGCGTGGTGGGGAGTGTGGGCTATTCAGTCAGTTCAGTGTCTGCAGGGTGCTTCCAGCACACGAATGGCTGTGTCTGGGGAAACCCTTGCTCTCAGTGTTCTAGAACACCCTCCTTGTCTGCTGTCTCCGCACCATCAGCCATGTGACCAGGCACCTACGGCAAAGTTAAGCCACACGGCCCAGGTCCAGATCTGTCAGTCATCCGTTCAGTCTCGTGACTTCAGGGACATCCAAAAGCTGCCTCTGAGATTTAGTCTCTTTCGCTTTGGTCATGAGAACTGTAGAAGCTCGGGTTTGTAGAGAATGGGAGCTAAACCTTATTTCATCCTGTGAAGTGGATGGGGATCTGGGGCCAATCGCCTGGGGTGGGTGAGGTTTTTGGCTTTCCGAAACAATGTCGTTGGTTATAGCTTTCATTACGGGATAAGGATTGAGTTAGGATTTGGACATAGGGAAGATGGCCAAGTTGGAGACCCTGGGCAGTGTAACCTCTAACTGCCCCAGCCTGCCTCTTACTGACTTTGCAAGGTTGATCAAGTCATCTCTGTAAGTTCAACTTTGACCTAAGAAAGCGAGGGCTGGCATGGGATGGCTTCTGGGCTCTCTTAGTTTTTACCACCATGATCCATGGGGCCACTGTTGACTATGCCAAGACCCAAACTGAGCTCATGCAGTGTCAGCCGGCCTGATCTCAGTCTTCAGATGTGAGGAGGGGGAACTCAGAAGGAACTTTGTCCTGTTAGGTGATTCTGAGGGATTGGTGCTGCATGCTTGGAATCCCAGAACTCAGGAGTCTGAGGCAGGAAGATGGAGAGTCTGGGGCCAGCTTGGAGAAGAAAAAGGAAAAAAGAAAGAAAAAAAAGTTTTTAATGTATTGAGACAATGGCTCAGTAGTGTGTGCCTTCTTAGTGTGTGTGTGAAGCTCTGAGTTCAGTCTGCTGTATAAAAACCAAACAAACAAACAGTGGTCCTTGCCCTTAAAGGTCCAGGAATTCGAGTGTTTTCACTCTGTGTGGCTGCCTGTGATCAAGCCATTATCCATTTAGCTTGTTCTTACACGTTCATGACCCATACCCTGGGGTGTCACCCCAGCACCCCCTTCTACATAAATGCACCCTACTCTGCAGCCACCTTGAACTTACTTCAGCTTCTTCTTAGATGAGCCTGGTCACTCTCGTCATTGGACTTTTTTGATGGGGTTCCTGCCTCTCCATGGAACATGCTTCTGACTACTGTTCCCAACTCCCTCCCAGGTACCCCCACTGAAGCTAATCTCCCTCCCCCATCGCTCTCATACACACACACACACACACACACACACACACACACCACTGAAGCTAATCACACACATATACAAACTCACACACACCACTGAAACTAATATCTCTCTCTCTCTCTCTCTCTCTCTGTCTCTTACACACACACACACACACACACACACACACATACACACACACACAGTCTTGCGTGAGTTAAGGGCTGTGTCTTTCACATTTTTACATCCCGGCCCCCAGTGCAGTGGCTGGTCAAGCAGATACACAGCTCAGATTCAAGAAAAAAGAATAGCCATGAGAAAAGATCTAAAAGCACAGGCAGCCTCAGTGGGGAGGTAGGCGGGCCTGAGGGTAGGCTGGTTGGCTGGCTGGTGGGCAAGCTTCAGATCCTGGGCCCACTGACCTGCACGCAGCAGGCCACTCAGCCATGGACCTTCAATGTACCCATCTGTAAAATGGAAGTAACTACAGTGCCTTGTACCTAAATCGTAGGTTATGTGAAGCTCAAGTAACAATGAAAACATGGTGCTCAACACTTAGCCCAGACCACGTCTGGCATGTCTTCTCCCTACCCATCCACGTAGAAGGGGTGAATTCTGTAAGTTTGGAAGCTGCTGAACAGACTGACTGTCTGGGATCGGTAGTGCCAGCTGAGCCAGACCCCAGAGAAGTAGGCCTTGAGGTGATGCTCTGTCCAGAAGAGCCAAACAAACTCCCCTCTGACTGGCCATGCCTAGCTGTGGTCCTGAGGTTTCCTTGCAGAAGGGAATTCAGATAGAACCTCTCAATTGCTCAGAGGCTCAGTAGTGAACAAGGCCTCTCAGGTCACTGCTGAGCAAAGATTACAGTTCCCTGCTACAGAAGGTGGGCCATTCTGTTGTGGCCCTTACAGCCTGGTGCCTGGCCACACACTATAGGCCATTCCACAAAGAGAAGCAGCCAGGAAGTTTGGCCAGTATCCTTCCACCCCCTTCCAGAGGACAGCTCCCCACAGGGGTGGAGTTGAGGCAGCAGAACTGAATGGGGCCCTTTATCCCCAGCTCCCACTGGGAGGCAGAGCCACTGCCTACCACACCCACCACACCCAGGCCCAGGAGGAGCCAAGCACGGACATGTGGTCTCAGCACCAGCCTCTCTATTAACCAGGCTCTCTGGCCCCACTGTGTCTGGGTCCTGGAAGATGAGTTCAGCCCTTGCCTCAGAGATGGCAGCCCCGGTGTGTAAGGAAAGAGTGTGTGCACACATACATGAGTGTGTACACAAGAGAGATGCTCAGAGAGTGGGACTGTGTGGACACACACTCATTAGCGTATTGACTGCATTCAGTACAAGTCAGTTGCCTGCTGCTGCATGCAAGGCCTTGTGCTGAGCCCTAAGGACACATCTATTAGCATTGAGCTTGTAGTCTGTTGTGTGGTAATACTACGAAGAGAGGCACATCTGAGCATGACCAGAAGTGGTGCACTCTGGGAGTGAGTTGACTCCTGCAAGGTTTGCTCTGACCTACACACACACACACACACACACACACACACACACACACACACACGGGGGGGGGCAGAGAGAATAAATGTAGTAGCACAGACTTATAATCCAGGCTAACTTGTAAGGCTAAGGAAGGAGAATTACCACCAAGTTCAAGCCAGCCTAGGCTACATAATGAGTGCTAGCCTGGGCTACAAAGTGAGACCTTGTCACAGCAACAACAAACCACAGCAAAAGATTATTCTGGCTGTTAGAAAGTGGAAACAGAAGTGTGTCCAGTGTAGTGCATCCAGCTGCTGGGGAGGCTGAGATGGAAGACATTTGAATCCAGAGTTTAAGGAAAGACTGGCTCGAAAAATAAAGGAGAAGAGGGGAGGAGGGATGAAGGGAAGGAAGATGCAAAGGTCTCCTCTGCAGTAATTCAGCTCCGCCTAGTATGACAGCACTATGTCTGTACACTGTTTGTAATCCATTGTCCAGACTGTGGTCCTACCGGGTGGACAAGAAGGCTGATATATAGAAAGCACACTATGTCCAGGAGCATAGTGGTGTGACAGCTGACATCCAGCTTGGCGGTCCTAAGTTGTAAAGCTTCTTGTCCCCTTAAGCCTGGTTCTGGGAGCTAAAAGCCATCACCCCACTTCCCAAGATGCCACAGTCCTTCCAGCTGTGTGAGCTGTAACAACAGCAAAGTGAATCAGGGCCTCACTCCATAGCCCAGCCTGGAGCCCACGACTGTCCTCCTGCCTCAGGTGTCCAGTGCTGCACTACAGATATGTACCATCACACCCTTAGCTCGTCACCCCTCCTCTTTGCCTCTGTCACACACACACACACACACACACACACACACACACACACACACACACAGGATTCATCTCAGGAGTCTACAGAGCTTAGTTTCCAACAGAGAATGCGGAGGTCCCAGCAAGGAAGTGTCCGCTCCAAAGTCACACAACTACCTGAGTCAGGCGGAGCTGGAACCCAGGACTCCCGCTTGAGGTTCCAGCTCCTCAGCCCAGCCCTGAATGGCAGGAAGAGTACCCTCCACGTAGTTCCCAGATATTGTGGACACTCAGTTTCTCCATCTTTCTAATTGCCTCCCAGGAATGAGTTAAGTCCTGCTGAGTTGGGTCTAGTTCAGGTCAGCGTATAATCTGCCCTGTGGTACTTGTCGTATTTCTGGGGCGGCTTTGAAGAGCGGCAGCAGCCAAGTCTGCTATAAAGGGGCTGCAGGGCATTTACAAGCAGCCTGTAATGCCCTGTGGTCTCGGCTTCCTTATGGGGATTCCCCCCCCCCCCCCCAGTTTTCCTCTTTCCGGTTTGGCTTCCCCAGTATAGTTTGGATCCCTCACAGAGAAGTCAAAGCCATGGAATCCCTTCCAGACCTCCCCTCCCTCATCCCTGTGCACTGACTAGGCCAAAGCATAGAAAGGCGTTGCCCTAGAGAGCTCCCCTTCTAGGGTTCAGAGAAAGCTGACTGTGAGCTTCAACTGCACTGGAGCAGCTGACCCCTGATCCTTGTGGAGGGGCTGAGGGCATCACCCATGGCGTGGTGGCCTTCCTTTGAACAGCCAGTGGGACCTTGGCTCCAGAGCCAGGAGAGCTTTGATCAGGTGGAGCCTTCTTTCCCTCACCTCACCCTTCTCTAAGTCTCTACACTTCCTGGAGGCCTGAAATACATTTCCTTTATCCGTTAGTAGCTCATCTAGAGCCCTTCGAGACATACATCATTTCATCAGTCCTGAGACTGGTCTCTTTGTACCAAACATCAGCTTAAGGACAAAGGCCACTTTACACATATCATCCATAGACACATACATACGTGCCTGTGACATTTGAGCAAGAAAGTGATGGGCAACCAAAAAAGAGAAGAGAGAGAGACCATGGGTCAGGGACACCAGGGACATTTTCCCCCATGAGCAATAGGGTTACTAGTATCTTAATAAACCACCATTTGACTTCCTTTGCAAGGGAATCCCATGGTAGGGTTCTAATCTGCATGTGGGCCGACACTTGACTCCGGAGAGCACAGAGGAGCTTGGGGCAGATGCTCGGGTGGGGCGGGGCAGTGCGTATGCCAGCAGGTACTTACTGGAGCACAATGCTGTATGACAGGCCATGCTAGGCGGGTCCTGGCAGCAGACTGGGGAGTGAGGTCACACACGCTGGATGTTCTGGTGATCCTGTCTCACCTATGCAGGGCTGGTGTCCTACACTGCGGTGACAGGGATGTAAGTCAGAGGCCAGTGCAGCCTCTCCTTGTAGGACCCAAGGTCTCCTACCTTCCCTTCTGCTCTGTTTTATGGGAAACCGGGCTCCACATGAAGGAACCCTTTTTAGCCAGTAGCGGCAGAATGGATGCCCTTGAACATAGCTCTTGGTGATAGGAGGTGTTGGTGTGTCATCACACCTGCTACCCAAGCCTCTCCAGCTTCAGATGGGAGGCCCTTGAGGAACACCATGAATCACCTCCGCAGTGGCTCAGCAGGATCAGGCTCCAGCTGCCCACAGAGAGCCACCGGCTTGCACATTCTCCCTCCCAGCTTTGATTTATTCTTCCCTCTCAATAATGTTTACCATGCTATCCTTTCTCACAAGTGTCTTGCGCTAAAATTCGTGTTCCTGAGGCTGCTGTGGGGTGAACAGCCTGGACTAAGGCAATGGTCTCAATTAGTTTTCCGCTTGGACCCTGACAGAAACACAACTGAAAAGTCTAAGGATAGCCCCAGACTCAGAAAAAGCCACATCTGGTTACTGAAGTAGCAAAGGAATCCACCCCTCACCAGTGGTCTCTTGGCTGTCTGTCACTCCAGAGGCATTGATACCCAGGCTCATACCCAGGCCAGGCAGCTTTCCTTCTTCCGTTTTCTTCTCAAGCAGTAATAAAGTTGGCCACTGGGGGCGCCAGGCTTTTCATCGAGCCAAGTTAACACCGTGGGAAAGAGAAGGCTCTGGGCTGAACCTCATCGGCTCAGATTGGGTCCTGCCCACAAATGATCACTGTGCCACTGGTTGGTTAGGCAGTGTTATGTGCTTGCCTGTTGCCAGGGTTTGTGGTTAGCCTTACCGGCACTACAAGGACTAACGTGGAGAAGGCCTTCTCCATTGGACAATGAGGCAGATGGGGACAGAAGATAGGTGTTACAGCTCTGGGTGTGCCCTGCTGGGTACTGTGGCATGTCACCTGTGTGATAACAAAGCAGAATGAAGCAGGTACCCTAGGAATGGGTAATGTGTTGTGGACAGTCTAGAAAGAGGGTGATAATCTCAAGCTATGTAATCCTCAAGGAAGGTTTCTGAAGAAGGGATGGACAGAGTCCCCGGACACTGATACCCACTGGACCCAGAAGTGTTAGTGTATAAGGCCTTGAGCATCAGACTAGTGAGTTCAGATTCTAAATTTGACGGGTTGGACTGGGGAGTTCTGCTCAGTAATAGAGCATTTGCCTAGTATATGTGAGATCTTGGGGTTCAGTCACCAGAATGGGGATTCTGGGATAGAACTAGCTACATTTACTAGACTGGGAAAGAACCACGTATCGATGGATTCATGATTGAATGTGCCAATGTGTTGATGTGTCTGTGATGACCGAACACACTGAATTGTTCATCATGACTGATCGAGACCTGAGGGACCAGGACTTCCTGTAAGCCTTGCTCGTACCTGTTTGTGGGATGTCCTCACCTGAATGGCTGTGGGCTTTGTGTTCAGAGAGGCCAGCAGACAATCTGACTGGAACAGCCATAGTCTCTAGTTGCTTGTCTCACCCTGGAAATAGCCACCCACCTAAGCTAAGAATAGGAATCGCTTGCCTGGCTAGCAGAAAGGAATGCTGATCTCTTAAGGAAGGGCTGGAAGACAAAACATAGCATATGGGTTGGGCCTCTTCTCATGTTTACTTGTGAGGTAACTAGAAAGCCACGCCCTAACATTGGGTATTGATCTTGCCACAGACCCAGACAAGATGAGTTTACTAGGTTGATCATAGAAGCCCAAGATGGCAGCCTCCAGGGAGAGGCCCTGGGCTCTCAGCCTTGGGAGCCTCCTGCCCCCTAGGAGAGGTGATAGCTTCTCTCTTGCTTTGTTGGTGGGGGCTGAGGTAGTGCATGTGGGGACTGGGTGAAACAGGAGGATCTCCCTGGCAGCTTTAGTCAGAATTGCTGCTCACTAGGCTTTCTCTTCCAGGCAAGATCCTCTTCCGGAGAAGCCACATCCGAGACGTGGCTGTGAAGAGGCTGAAGCCCATCGATGAATACTGCAGGGTAAGGCTGGGGCTGGGGTGAGGGAGGAGTGGAACTCTGGTCTCAGGCCTCTTCCACCTATGAAGGAAGATGTCTATACAAAACCTACCTGCGGCCTGGTGTTTCCTGGCTGGGGGGTGGGCGGTGTGGAGTGACTGTCACTTGGGACCAGTCACTCCTGGGCCTAGACCACTGTCTGGGGCAGAGGGCAGAGGGTTTACAGCTAAGGCTCCACCCCCTTCAGAATGCATCCGTGTTTATAAAGTATTGGGTTAGACTCTTCTGCCAGCCTAGGAGCCGTGTGTGGAATCAACCCTACGGGTGATATTTGCTGGAGGCAGGCAGCTTATTTCTTTGGTTTTTCTTTTGAGTGTGGCTTGAATCAGTCCTAAGCACAGTGGCATCTGGAATACACATTTGTTTATGCACATAAGTTTTAATAGATGCCAGTGTACTTTCTGGTTGGTGTTCTCTCTCTCTCTCTCTCTCCCTTCCTCCCCCCTCCCTCTCCTCCCTCTCCTCTCTCTCTCTCTGTCTCTGTGTGTTGTTTTGTTGTTTTGTATATAACAACACCAAAATAGACAATGTCAAAGAGCAGACAGGAACAGCAGTCTGTTATAAAGCAGAGCTTGTTTGTCTTTCTGCGTGTGTTTTGGTTTGATTTGGTTTGGGGGGCATGGTGCTAATTCTGAACCCAAGGCTTTAATATCCTGTCTTTTATACTGATTATAGTCTAGGGCCTCCCAGAAGATACTCATTAGTGTTGCTGGAGTGTGGGCATCCAGACTGCTTGGGTGTCCTGTCTAGCTTTATGAACTTACCTCACATTTTCAGCCTCTCTTCCCATGCTCATAGGAAAGAGGGTGGTCCTTCCACCATGGGGGCAGAGTGAATTGATGTGCTTTGGATACGTGTGTGCTGTGTGGCTCAGAGGAAGCATTCAGCAGCTGCCTTTATTATTATAGTCACAGACATTGGTATTAAATAAATAAGTAAAACATTTAAATGTATTTAAAAGGGCACTGGAAGGTGGTTCAGCAGTTAAGAGTCCATGATGCCCTTGCAGAGGACCTAAGTTTAGTTCCCAGCACCCACACGGCAGCTGACCACCTTCTGTACATCCTCCAGTTCTAGAAATTCAATGCCCTTTTCTGGTCTCCACAGACACTGCATGCATGTGGTTCACAGACATACAGGCAGGCAAAATATAAAATATAAAGATAAAAAAAAGTATTTTTTAAAAAAATAAACAGGATTAAAATCAAATAAAGGACTGGGGTGTCTCAGTGGGTAGAGCACTTGCCTAGTATGCTCAATACCTAGAATATTATACCTAAAAAAGAAAACATAAAGTATGAAAATAACTAATAAGAATAAACAAAAAGGGGGCTGGAGAGATGGCTCAGTGGTTAAGAGCACTGACTGCTCTTCCAAAGTTCCTGAGTTCAAATCCCAGCAACCACATGGTGGCTCACAACCATCTGTAATGAGATCTGATGCCCTCTTCTGGTGTGTCTGAAGACAGCTACAATGTACTTATATATAATAAATAAATCTTTAAAAAAAAAAAAAAAAAAGAATAAACAAAAAGCCGGGCAGTGGTGGCGCACTCCTTTAATCCCAGCACTATGGAGGCAGAAGCAGGCGTATTTCTGAGTTTGAGGCCAGCCTGGTCTACAGAGTGAGTTTCAGGACAGCCAGGGCTGTACAGAGAAACCCTGTCTCGAAAAACCAAAAAACAAAACAAAACAAAACAAAAACATTAAGTAATTTACTGTTATTCACGATACCACTGGCTTTAATAGAAATCGTATAATTAAACTGGGCCTACGGTATGTACTGTAATCCTAGTAGGCAGGAGGGGAGATGGTAAGTCTAAGACCAGTCTGGAATAGTAACAAGATCATGTCTCAGAAATGGTTAAAGGAACCGTGCAATAGTAGAGTATGTTCAAAGCCCTGGGTCTGATCCCACAACCTCTACAAAGTAAAAAAACAAACAAAGCTCTAGCTCCTTCATACCTGCTTCGAAATGTGACTCAAGAATTCCAGGGAAGGGGCTGGCAAGTAAAGGCACACGCCACCAAGCCTGATAACTTGAATTCCATACTCCTGTGGCAGAAGGAGAGAACCAACTTCTGCATGTTGTCCCCTGACCTCCACACGTGTGCCATGGCGCGCAGATGGTTGTGAGCTGCCAATGTGGGTGCCGGGAATTGAACCTGGGCCATCTCTCCAGCCAAGAAGAAGTAGGGGATGACTCAGTGGGTAGCGGCGTTTGCTGTGCAAATGTGAGAGGACCTGAGTTTAAGTCACTAGCATTTGTGTACAACGCCAGATGTGGCCTCATGCACCTGTTAATTCCCCCCCCCACACACACACACTAGGGTGAGCAGACACAAGAAGATCCATGGGGCTGGACAGCCAGTCTAGCCGGGGGTGGGAAAAAAGGTGAGCTCCAGATTCTGTGAAAAATTTTCAGTCAAGGGTAAGGCAAGGAATGTTAGAAGAGGTCACACACATCCTTCCCTATGTGGGACACAGTGTCTGTCCGTCTGTCTGTCTGTCTGTCTCTCTCTCTCTGAGGCTGGGCCCGGCAATACCTATAGTCACAACACTCAGGAAACTGAGGCAGGAAGATTGAAAAGGCCATCCTAGGCTGACTCAAACAATCCTACGGAAGGAAGAATAACATGTTTTATCTAAAGCATGTTAGAGAGGAACTGGGGTCTGGCCCAACAGCCTCACTAGGTGTGTGACCCTGAACAAATGGGAATAAAACCACAGTTAAGTTGGCCAGGAATGCACATCACTGTTAAATGACTTCAGAAATGCAGTCCTATACTGAGCTCTTCCTGGTAAGCTCTTCTGTGGTGGTTTGAATGGGAATACCCCCACACCCCGCACGCACATATATTTGTCCCCAGTTTGTGGAACTGTTTGGGAAGGTGTGACCTTGTTGGAGGAGGTGTGTCATTGGGGATGGGCTTTGAGGTTTCAAAAAGCCCACACCATTTTCAGTTCTCTCCCTCTCCCTCTCCCTCTCCCTCTCCCTCTCCCTCTTCTTCCTCCTCCTCCTCCTCCTCTCCCCCTGCCTCCTGGTTTTTTTCTCAAGATGAGGGCCCTCAGGCACAGCTCTAGCACCATGTCTGCCTGCCATGATGGCCTTGGACTATCCTTTGGAACCATGAACCCCAAATTAAATGCTTTCTTTTATAAGTTGCCTTGGTTATAATGTCTTGTCCCAGCAATTTAAAAGTAGCCAAGACATTTTCTGTTCTAACATTTTATAAGTCTAATATTTTATGAGTCACGCTTGGCAACACAGATGTTTAAGTTAGGCCTGGCATAGTGGCACATGATTATGACCCAAGCACTTGGGAGGTGCAGGCAGGAGGATCCGGAGTTTAAGGTCACCCTCAACTACATACTGAGCTATATATACTGAGACACCCCCCCCGTTTTTTGTTTTTTGTTTTGTTTTCTCTATTTATAAAGTAAACAACCAATCCTACAAATTTTAAAATGAGAGCAGAGTCCTTAACTGTCATTCCTTAGCCTCCAGGAAGATAAGTGTTCCCTTCTACTCCCCATGAAACCCAGGTTTGAATTTTGTCCAGATTGGCCTGGGTCACATTATAATGAATGAATAGCCCTGAGCTATACATCTCTCTTTTTCAGATCGATATCTTTTTTTTTTCCTCTTTAAAGGACATTCACCATTTCTAAACTGCTGGCCGTAGCCAAGCTTTTTATTGCTTTAAGAAGTTAAATAAATGAGCAAAGTTAATGGAGATGGGGTGGAGGCAGAGGAAACCTTCCAGCTGTCTCTGGCCCAGATCAGCCTGCCTCCCAAGCTGTGGGGCCCGAGCTGTGGGGCCCGAGCTGTGGAGCCCGAGGTGTCCGTAGCTGATTGTGGGTCAGCAGAGGAGGAAGCCCACAGCAACTTGCCTCCTGGAAATCAGGCTTTGAACAGGGGAGCTATCCTAATGGGGTCTGTAAGAGGGGGGCCTCCTGACCTGATTAGCATGGATGAGAACAGCCCAGAGTGGGACTGGTGTCTAGATCAGGAATTCACCATCTGAATGTCATTTCTCAAGCAGGACTTTATGAAGGTGTCAGAGCAAGGCCATACAGCCTGGCCTTTAATCCTGCTGAATTAGAAAAGTAAGGTCTGCCTGGCATGGTGACACAGCCTTTAATCCTAGTGAACACTCAGGAGGCAGAGTCACGTGGATCTCTGAATTCAAGCCTAACCTGGTCTACCTAGTGAGTTCCAGGACAGCCAGAGCCACACAGAGAAACCCCATCTCAAAGAAGCAAAGCAAAACAAACAAAAATCCACAAACAAAATAACAAAAGATGGAAAGAAAGAAAAGAAGGAAGAAGAGAGAGAGCAAGCGAGCTGAGTTCTGTACTGCAGTTGTCTGAGACGCCCCTTGCCCCTTCCAAGGTCAATGAGATGCTCACAGAAGTCGGTGCTCACTGCCACCCAGGGGTGCTTTCCACAGCTCTGCTGTCAAATGATACCATGTGTGACTCCTCAGTCACTTCCCACTGCCACCAACCTCATGCCAGTGACATGTACATCTTGTCCCACAACTTTGTCTGCTCCTGTCTTTTGTTTGCTTGCTGTGACTCAGGGTTTCACTGTGTAACCCATGTCAGTCCCAAAGTCACAAGTAACCTCCTGTCTCAGTGTTGTGTGACACTCTTCTTTTGGGAGATGTGAACAAAAGTCAACTCACCCAGACAGGGAACCGAGGACAGAAAAGTATGATATCACTAAAGACGAAGTGGGTGAACCAATTGGTTTTAGTAGGGCTACTCATAAGAATATGGGTGGGGGATTACTTACAGGAGCAGACCTGACTTAAGAGAGTCACATCACCAAAGCCCATCCCAGTATGGGTGACTGCTCACAAAAGCTGGAAATGGATAGCCTGCAAGAAGCTAGTTGAAGAATGTTCTTTCCAGATAGCTCAGCTGATCTGAGCCTCTTCCAGGCAACTCTGTGTCTGAGAATCTCTGAGCAGTCCTTACAACTTATATATGTGTGGGGGAGGGCGGGGCCTAGTGGATCTGATTAGTTTCAGGGACTTCCTGTGAAGCCTTTACTTCCCGTGCTTAAAGTTCTGCCCACGATGGAATGATTCACCTCCACTTAGAACATCCTGTTACTTCATCTCCTTTCTAACATCTGGGTCTTAACTAGCTTCCCTCTGAGATGGAAAGTTTTAATTTAAGAAGATTCTGCTACATTACACTCAGACTTCGGAGTGCTGGGATGTCAGGTCTGACCTACCATTCTGATCCCTCTGGCATTTCCCAGAGTTGAAGGGATCTGCCCCTCTCTCCCTCTCTCCCCCTCTCCCTCTCGTTCTCCCTCCCCCTCTCCTCCTTTCTTCCCTCCTTCCCCTCACCTTGCTCAGTATGACTCATCTGGCCTGGCACTGGATGCTAAGAAAACAGTCTAGGAGCAAGACAAGAACCGGAGCCTCTGGGACAGATTAGGACAGGAAACGTGTGCACTGGAAGGCCAGTGAGACCAGAGCAGCACCAGTCCCAGCCTTGGTGCCCATACCCCCGGCCTGCTTCATTCTTAGGAGCTTCACCAATCAGTCACTGAAAGGCAAGGCTGGATGGGCAAGAGTCACTCTGCAGATACCCTGCAGGGACTGGTATTTGAGCTCCCCAAAGGATGGACCATCCTGTACCCCTCCCCCTCTGCCTCCCAACTCATTTTCTCCTGCCTGGAGACAAGGGTGTGAGGGCAGACTCATTACCCTTGGCCAGTGCCTGATCGTCACCTTATGGTGTCACCTGGGCCATACCCTATCCAAAGACTGAGAGCCATAGTTCAGACACATCTCACTGATGACTGTGTACTGGCCCTAGAGCTTGAAGGACATTCAGGACCTCTCAGATACCAGCACAGAATGCTGGAAGCAGAAAGCCTGGATCTGAATATAGGCTACAGACACAAGGATGCTACTGACTGGCTAGGAGGCTGTCTTAGGGTTTTACTGCTGTGAACAGACACCATGACCAAGGCAAGTCTTAGAAGGACATTTGATTGGGGCTGGCTTACTAGTTCAGAAGTTCAGTCCATTATCACCAAGGCAGGAACATGGTGGTATCCAGGCAGGCATGGTGCAGGAAGAGCTGAGAGTTCTACATCTTCATCTGAAGGCTGCTAGCAGAATCCTGGCTTCCAGGCAGCTAGGGTGAGGGTCTTAAAGTCCACACCCACAGGGACACACTTACTCCAACAGGGCCACACCTACTCCAACAAAGCCACACCTCCTAATAGTGCCACTCCCTGCCAAGCATATACAAACCACCACAGAGGCCTTAGCTGCTTGTACTCTGTTCTCCTTAGACTCACTTTTCGGGGCTTTAGCTTCTTTTATGAAATTAGAAGCATGGTCACAACCTCTCTTTCTGACTTGATAGAGCACATGAGCCAGACTCCTAGAATGTTCTTATTGCTAGTAAACTGACCTCGTCAACATTCCTGCAGAATCTCTCAGGTCTCAGGGACTTTGCTGTGCTAAGGAGCATGGCAGTGGTCCAGACCAGGAAAGCAGGGCCTTCAAGGCACCATCTCATATGTGCCCATGGAAGCCATTTTCATCTGGGAATTCCAAACTAGAATATATATATATATACTGGAAGAACTGATAACCAGAGAGATGATGCCCAGGGTCACAGAACAAATATATGGCTGCTGTGCTGGGAGCAGGCTCAACGACACATCCTGGAATTCTGGCTCGTGTGTCATTGCTTTGCCCTAAAGAATGACAATGATGTAGCAGCTAAGATGTACCTAGAGTTTGCTCAGTGCCACCCTAGCCTGCTCAGGACTTCTCAGATTCGTCATTTAATGGGTGACAGTTACACTATATCAAATCCAGTGTGTTGAACTCAGAGAGGGCAGGAAAGGCATTCATCCTCTTACAGACTGTGAAGAGCAGAGTCAGGGCTTACAACCACAGCTGCTCAGCTTCACTTCCCATAGGGCATGCGCCGTGAATGTCCATCAGCAGAACGCAAGACCCGAGCTGGGACCCTGGCCCCCACGCTGCCTTGCTCAGCATGGCCCAGCTTGGGTTCCTACTCTCAAGTGCCAGCATTTGTATGGCCCAGGGACAGGCCACTCAGCACCAGACACTTTTGCCAAGTGGTTTTGGCCAGAACTGAATTGCTCCAGGCTGGGAACCTCTCTTGTTGGCCAGCAGTCAGGACTCAGTGTTAAGTCAAGATGTTGCTGTCAATAGCCAGGCAGTGGTGGCTCACACCTTTAATCCCAGCACTTGGGAGGCAGAGGCAGGTGGATTTCTGAGTTCCGGGCCAGCCTGGTCTACAGAGTGAGTTCCAGGACAGCCAGGGCTACACAGAGAAACCCTGTCTCAAATCCCACCCCCCCCCCCCCCCCC
>JADRCH010000209.1:1355568-1440427 GCA_019843965.1 Rhynchomys soricoides | reverse complement strand
CCCTGAGCATCTCCAGCTGGACAGGTGTTTCCCCCCCCCCCCCCAGCATCTCCAGCCCACCGGTGCCCCCCCCCCAGCATCTCCAGCTGACAGGTGTTTCCCCTCCCCCAGGACTGGTGAGCCCCCCTTTCTCCTCAAAGCCCAAAGGCTCATTCTTACCCTCACTGGCTACTCTGTATGTAACTCCCTGGTTTGTGACCTCTTAGGGACAGTCCAAGTCAGAACTGAACTAAAAACTGGGCTTTGTCTTCTCCATAGCAGGCTTTCTCTGATGACACCAGGCAGAAGACTTTCTATCAGTTGACCATATACAATGTGAGGCCATGGGGTCAATGTCTGAGGCACAGGCTCATCCCCGGCAAGGAAACTCACAGTCTGAGGGAGGAAGGCCCGAGCGGGGAATGCTCACCCTGTGGAAGTCATGAGAGCATCACAGGTGCCAGCCTGAACCCAGCTCCTCTTCTCATCTACCCAGTGCCTAAGAATTGTTTAAGCCCCAAGGCTCCAACAACAATGGCAGCTGCTGATCCAGTGGGGCAGGGAGAAATGATTCTGTAGGCTCTGGACTATCCGCAGCACCAGGCCAGCCTGGTCAGGTGGTCAGAGGCTCCCAGAAAGAGAAGGCATTCAACCTGAGAGTGAGGGATGGCAAGCTTCTGGAGTCAGGTAGCAGGTGGGGGTACCCAGGCCAGAGGGAGTCTGCAACAAACCTCAGGAAGGAGTCTTAGAAAGTGTTCTGAGAGGAAATGGGTGCAAGGCAGTTACTAGCTACAGCGACACTGGCATCAGATATGGGGACAGACTCTGGGGTCTCTGAGTTCCTCCTGGCTCTGACATCATGTGGTCCTGTCAAAACTAGGTGGCTATAGCAGTGGTCCAAGTGTGTAACAGCCTAGGCCTAATGGCTATAAGAACAGGAAGCATAAACAAACATGACCTCAAAGTGAGGAACAAGCTTGGTGAAATCCTTAGGATCCCTTCCCTTAGTGGTCTGTAAGGCTTGAGGTTGGAACACCAGCCTGACTTTGAGCCGCTTGAAACCAGCGCCTCACTTCAGATCTGTGTGTATCTTTCGCCACCTGGTGGCAAGACTAAGCATTACAGCCACCTGCAATGGTTCTGTTTAACTATCGGTATTCTCCTAGGAAGCTGGTAATCCCTTCTATAGTTGAGGCAATTGGCTATATCTCCACCTCCATCCCCAAGGTGCTTGTCTATAGAGACTCCAGGGGTGGTCCTGGAGACTTTCCTCTGGCCTCCAGAGCTCCTGGATAAAACTCTAAGGATGGGCGCCATCTAGTGGGCACGGGAAGCCTGTTCCTAGACACGCCCAGAAAAATCCAGGCTTCCTTTCACTAACCAATACTCAATCCCTCTGGCTCTCCAGCAGGTAGCCAGCTTACTTGTCACTGGGGCAGAGGTGGGGGTGGGGTGATCAGAGCGTATATATGGCTGACTTTATGTCCTACCTACCCTAGAGCTTCCGCCGACAGGCTGTGAGCCTGAGAGCATAGCTCAGTGGTGAGGTTCAACCTCCCAGCCTCATCCAGCCATTCAAATTGTCCTAAGCGTACCAGTAATGTGACAACTAGTGGCCCAGACCCAGCCATGCAGCTAACACTACCAATTTCAGAACATTTTTACCACTCTTCTTGAAAAGTGTACCCTCATTACTTTATGGCTGTTTTGCTTGCATGTCTGTGTACCACTGGGCCCAGATTTAGTGACTAAGAGGACTTAATTGTGCATACCACTTGAGACCAAATAACCCCAAGAGTGATATCTCTCTATCCAGTTCTTGCAGTTCATTTGGGAGGTGACACTGGCAGGGAGAGCGGGAGGAGGCAGCCAGTGTTATTAGTAACTGCTCTGCAGGAGCCAGTAGCTCCAGCTATAGGCTTGTCTGACTACGGGGTGCCCAGCACCCCAGTCAGCCCACATATAGCTCACTTGCATACAGCAGGTATGGTATGGGATGTTCCAAAGACCTGAATGAGTTAGATATAGGTAACTGTCCACTGTGCTAACGGTGACTCTCTGAGCATCCCCAGCGGCCTATTCCTGGGGAGCCCACCCCCCAGCTCTAACCCCAGGGCCCTGTCTTCCTTCTCTTTTCTCCATCAGTTCTTCACCCTCTGATTTACCCTCCCTCCTCCCTCCCCATCTCTTTCACAGCCACGTTGGCATCTTCTTCCTGGCTCATACCCCCAGGCCCTCCACTCCCCAGAGACAAGGAGTGAGCCCTTTTGAACCTGAGACACTTGAGCCTGACACCCAGTAGGTTCTCACCCAGTAGGTTCTCAGCAGTGTTGAGTGAAGCATCTAGTTGGTGCTACCAAGAAGGTTGACTCCACCTAGTGGAGGCTAGACTGGCACTGCCTCAAGGCTTGAGGTTGGTACTGTCTGGGAGAAGCAAGGATGCTCAGGAGGGCTGAACTGCTGGTGTCCCAGGTACAGTGGCTGAGCAGGAAGCAGTCTAACAAATATCCAGTCCAGGAGGCAGGAACCTTGGAGAACCCATGGGGCCCATATACAGGGGAGGCTGTGGTAGGGAGCAGCCTCCTGGTGAGCCTCTAAAAAATGGGGTTATTTACATCTACCATAGACATGTAGTGAGCCAAGCACTGTCAGAGACATAGTTTCAAAGCTACATGGTGGAAACGCCTGGCAAATGTAGGCTCTTGTCAGTGCTGGGATTGGTAATTGTGACACCAACGAGGGATTCTTCCCCTGTCTCCCTGCCTTTGAGAAAGCCATGTTTAATGGGGATGGGAAGGGTGGTTCAATAGTGTCTTCCACCATTCCTGCCCCTATCTGGGGTCCAGAGCCTGAGGGAAGCGGATAGAACCCAGTCTAATCCTGGAAACTGAGGCACAGAGAAAGCTGCTATTGCCTGTTCAGGCAAAGCCAAGCCTGAAAACTAGGTCTCATCTTCTCACTGCCGGACTGGCTTTTGTCTGTCAGTTCCAACAAACCTTTTATGCTTGGACGCACTCAGAAATGTAACACACATAGTTTGTAGGCCATTGGGAAGCCCCCAAGCTGGCATGGGGAGGCTCTTCCCTAAGTTTCCCCAGCAACAAAGGCCCTTGGCTGTGAGCCCCTGGCCCGCCTTTTGAGCCCACTGTGTGGAATGTGGCAGCTGCCTGCCTCTTTGTGGAGCAGCCTCATTAAGTCCACCTCTTGGCCTGATATGCTGAAGACATCTAGACTTGGCATTCATTCATTCATTCATTCATTCATTCATTCCTGTTCCCTAGGATCCAGGAGCCCCCAAGAGGCCTGTCAGCCTCACAGCAGAGGGGATTCCTGGGAAATATGAAAGCAGTAGGGGCAGCCATATTCCAGAGGTCTTGGGACCCCAACTCTGCAACCTAGCAGCTCTCTTGTCTTGGCAGAGTGCTTTACCCACAGAGCCCAAGTCTCTTCCTGTCTGTACGGATGTCCTATCCCTTCAGGCTGGCTACTTTTCTCACATCCCTCCCAGGCCCATCCTCTCCATCAGCCCAACCTCCTCATCTCCCCTCAATGCCCACCTTTGGCCCCCTGTCCCAGACAGTGCTATCCATTTGCCTATGGATCTTGGTTCCCCTAAAAAGCCTCCACCACAATAACTGTGAGGTCAGTACAGACTGACCAGAAGTGCAGATGGAGGGGAGGAAGATTGTGTTGAGGAGAGCCTAGCAGGTAGCTCTTTACTTTATTGCGCTCAGAAATATGGATGAGGGATTATTTACTGGAGCAGAAATGACTCACAGACAGATTGATCACCAAAGCCCACCCCAACTCACAAAGCTAGGAATCTGGAGCACAGCCACACCCTACAGACAGTTCAACAGGTTGGAGAGTGTCCTTTCTAGGTGGCCCAGTTGGCTAAAGCCTCTTCTAGGCAAGTCTCCTGGCCTCTGCTTCGTTCCAGGCTGCTTGCCCAATCTCTGCCTCTTGTTTACAATTAGTCCGGTCCTAGAATGGCTCTCTTTACTGTTTACTCTTGGGGATGGAGGGAGGGACCTAGTGAGTCTGGTCAGTTTCAGGAACTTCCTGAAGCTGTCTGAGTTGCTTACTTTCAGGCTTAAGGAGCCTTTCTGCAGAATGGAATATTTTAATCTAGGAGAAAACTACTTTATAAGTGCTGTAGGGAAGATCTGAGCCTTTGGGTTCCCTCCTTTGAAGTAGAACCTTAGTAAAAGTAAAATTCTCCAGGCTTTTTTGTTTGGTTTTGTTTTAGCACTGTGAATTGAACCATGGAAGGACCCCCTATATCTTGATTTGTGTTTGTGTTTGTTTAATTGGTGGTGGTTGTTGTGAGACAATGTCTTAATTTTGTAACCTAGGCTGGCCTTCAGCTTGCAGTAATCCTCCTGTCTCAGCTTCCCAAGGCTATGATTAGGGATGTGTGTCACTATACACCCATTTCTGTCACAGTTTTTTGAGATAGCTGTCATATGTAGGGGTGCTTAGTGGCCATCATAGGTAGTAGTCACTGTTTTGGATAGTGCCAATAGAGACCACTACCATCTTTCTAGAGAAATCTCCTGGGCAGCTCCAGTCAAAGTGCCTGTAGGTAATGAAGGCAGAATCGGAGTATGCTGTGTCCCTGGAGGTCAACGCTTGAGAGAGCTTTCTGGAAGAGAAGCCCTTGTCAGGCTGAGCCTTGGAGGACACACCAGAGAGAGAGGGTTTGTAGGTAAACATCATGGTCATAAGCATAGACAGTTCTTAGGGGGTTTTTTTGTTTTTTGTTTTTTTTTTTTAAAGCTTATTTATTTACGTATATGAGAACACTGTTACTGTCTTCAGACACACCAGAAGAGGGCATCATATCTCATTACAGCTGGTTGTGAGTGACCATGTGGTTGCTGGGACTTGAACTCAGGACTTCTGGAAGAGAAGTCAGTGCTCTTAACTGCTGAGCCATCTCTCCAGCCCTGATTTGCAGTCCTTCTTCCTAGCTGTGTGACACCAGGAGAGTGCCCTGACCTGTCTGAGCTACAGTAGTAAAGTGAGACTAAAGCATGTCTTGAAGACAGTGTAAAGTGGGTAACACGGGGCCCGCATCTCCACATGGTTGGTGCTTGTGTCTGTGATGCAGGATCTAAGACCTCTTGAGAGACAAGTGTGTGACCTCCAGGGTCCTGGCCCTGACAGAGCAGCGCAGGTGGCCCAAGTACCTGGGAGACTCTTGGGGACTGCCTACCTTTCACATGGTGGCTGGGGCACTGGATCAGGTCAGGGCTGAGAGATTAGGAGCCCACAACCAAGGATTCTTCACGATCACTCACATGGTGGTGGGCCTGTATGTCTGTCCTACGTACCACACTGAACAGGCTATCTGTAGATATGCCTGGGGCAGCTTGAGAGAAGCATCCTCTGCTTCTCTACTCTGTCACTTAAACAGAGAAACCAGACTGAGTTGAGACAGAGGCATGCTGTCTATATCTCTTCCTGCCTCAGCCCCTGCCCCTCCCCCTCCCCTACACTTCCCCCTCCCCCTGCATCCATGCATCCCTCCACCTCAACGCTCCTCCAGTCCCTGCTCTAACTTTCTAAACATTCTTTCTCTTCTGGGCTTTAGCCCCAGTACCTTCCCCTTCCAAGCAGCCCTCCCTGACCACCACAGGCCACTCGGACCTCCCTGCCCTGGGAATTCCTATACAGTAGACTCTTGTCAGTGCTTTATAGTATCTAATCACGAACTGAGTTCTGTTTCCTTTCCTTGGAGGCTTGTACTTTACTAACTGGATGGTGCACACTTCAAGGCAGGACACTACCTTCTGCTGCACACCTGCTTTGGGCAAAGGGATGAGTCTGGAACAACCTCTCGGTTAAGCTATGGGTGAAGAGTGGATGTCGGATGGATAATGGATATGTGATGGATGCAGGGCAGGAGATGGATGGCGGAGAACTTGGTATGGATGGAGAGTGGAGGAAGGCTGGAGGAGGCATGGATGTAGGAGACACGATGGGTATCAATGACGGATGAGCAGCTGACTCTGAAAGAGACAGAGAAAGCCTCCAAACATGGATGGGCCTCTTTGACATGCTCCGTGGGGACTTCGTAGTTGAACCCCATCCGTATATTTTGTGGCTGACACTTCCTCATCCTTTAGAAATCCACAAATCACTTATGGCCAAGAGGCGGCCAGCAGAGGCGGCAGCAGGGTGTCAGGTGCCACCACCGCTGAACTGTACTCCACAGCAGGGGCCTGCCCCATGGTCCCTTTGCCAGGAGCTTTGTTTTGTGGTTCTTTTCTTTCTCAACTCTCCCACTGGGTGTGGCTTCTTGGAAGGTCATAGGTGAGACTCAAGATCTGTCTGCTCCCATGCTCTAAGTTAGCATCCGTGTGATGGAGCTCCATCCCCTTGAGCAAGGGCCGCCAACCAGTCTAGCCCCTCTTATGAACCAAGCTTTCCGTTGGGATCTTTCCCGTGTGCTTAACACCATGCTAAGAGCTTTACACATTGTCCAAATTGACCCCACTTTTTGAAACAGGAATTGCTTAGCCCCTCTATAACGGAAGGCTCAAGGGGCTCCAACATGGCAGGTGGCTGGACCAGGCTTTGAGCCCACCCACTCTCCCTCCTCACTAGTTGCTCTGAGGCTCAGACATTATGGAGCCATCCCTGAGCTTCAGACACATCCAGGGCCTATGCCCACCATGGTGGGGACAAGTTGGAGGAGGCAGACAGACAGTTCTGGAATTCTCAGGAGATGAGCAAAATCTCTCCCCCCCCTTCCTTCCTCCTCTCCCTCCCCTCCCTGTCCCCTTCCCCCTTTCCCCTCCCCTCTCCGTGTGTGTGTGTGTGTGTGTGTGTGTGTGTGTGTGTGTGTGTGTAGGGTGTCTTCTGAAGTCTGTGATGGTCATAGGATCCAGCCTTTCTATACAGGCTGGAGGACCCAAGACCCCTTCCTTAACCCCAGGAATTCAGCTTTTTCACCCCAAAGCTGGAATCTGGCCTCTCTGGACTATCCACATGGTCACAATGGGGCCCATTCTCAGAACCCTGGAAAACGAAGGCCCTTCAGAGAAAGGCCAGATTCTTGTTGGACACAGAGCCTTCAGTGCAGCAACTTAGATTGGGGCACAAATGGGGGTATAGAATGGTATCCATGCTCCCTCTGTCTTGCCTGGAGGTCACTGCCTCTTGAGACCTTGCTGTGCAAAGGCTTTCAAAGACCAGAACAGAAACCTAGCTCCGGGCTATGGGGGTAAAAGCTCCCAGAGCTCTGCAGACCTCAGCTGACCTGGGTCCCCCTTTGCTTGGATGCTCTCACTTGGCTTCCAGAAGAACATGTTTCTTTTTTCTGTGTCTCATGCAGAGTCAGAGTCTCATAGCAGCTGTCAGCTCCTCGGAGTAGCCTTCCTCTGAGATGGGGAAATCGAAGCCCAGAGATCTTGTCAATCCCTGCCAATTAGGAAACACACCTCACATCACAACCCAATGTGGGGAGGCAGACAGACAGACAGATTACTGAATCTGACATTTCCCAAAATGACCTTGACCATAAGCAATTCTGATGGTTTCTAGTCTATTCTAAGTTTTAACAGTGCCTGTTGGGATCCACCACAGCAAGTTCAGAGCTTGCTGACGGACAAAGGTTTGTCATTTGACGAGCGTTAGTTTTGCCGGGAATGGGTAGGTGTGCTTGGCAGGCACAGACAGGAGGAGCAAAATCATCCTCAGCCACATGGTGAGATTAAGGCCAGCCTGGGCTATCTGACACTCGGTCTCCAAAAACACTCCAGTATTCTTTAATTAAAACAAACAAACAAACAAAAATCCTTTTTTGATCCTAATTTCCCTTGCCTCTGTCTTCCAAGTGGGGGGATACAGCTGTACCCTGCAGTACCCAAATGAGCACAAATAGCTGAAAGTGCCTTGCCCAGGGCCACCAACCCTGCTGGCAGAGCAGAGCCCAGAACTAGTTTAGTTGATTGAGGGTACACTAGGCACAGCCTCTCCTTCCTCCGTCTTCTAGTTGTCTACCTTTCCTAGTCCCAGAAGTTCTCCTCCTCTGCACTCAGACCGATGCCCGCTTTGTCCCTAATCCCTCCTGGATGTCACAGCTGGCCCTTCAAACCTGGCCATCCTCCCCCTCCACAGTTCATCTGGACTAGCTTAAGCCCTCAGCCATAAAATACACTCTGCCCCAGTCCCCCCCCCCCCCGTTCTGAAGAGTGCCATGTCCCAACTCTCAAAGTCACCTCAAGTCAGCCACCTGGCAGCAAGGCTACTTCTTTCAAGCAGCAGCAGCAATCCTGCAGACGGGCACCCCAGGCCACGCCGCCAAAGTCAGCCAGCAGACAGCGGGACAAGGACGCAGGTGTGGAAGTATGAGTCTGAGCTCCGTGCCAAGACTCAGTGATGAGGAGGAGGGTGGGGAGGGAGGCTTCAGGCAGCCAAATTCTACCTGCCAAGGATTCAGCATCCTTCCTCATGGCCACGCTTGGAGCTCCCTTCCCTGACTTCTCAACTGCCTCAGCTGCTCTTCCTGGCTCTCTGGTAACCTTGATGGACAGACAGGGTGACCACCTCCCTTCTCCAACAAGAGCCCAGAGCCTGCTGGTGGTGTGTCCTCTGTTTTGCAGTCGGGTTCTTACCAGGCAGTCTCACTAGAGCATTGTGGGTCAGGACTGTCAGTCTAACCTCTGGATCCTGGGCAAGGATCCAGACCTCTGGATCTGGTCCTTCAGACCTCAGTCTTTCCCTCCGTAAAGTGGATTAATACCAGCTCCACTTGCCTCTCAGCACTGAAGACCAAGTGCTAGAGATCTCCAAGAGTGTGGTATAGAGAGAGGAAATGTTTTACTCTTCCCCAGGCTGTGATAAAATACAATCAATCAATCAATATCACCTTTTATTCACTCTGGGGACCCCAGTCCACAGAATGGTGCTGCCCCTACTGGTTGGCTCCTTCTACCCCAATTAACTGAATCACGATAATTTCTCCAAAGTCTGGCCAAGAAATCTCTTACCTGCATTAAGTCGGTGATCGCACTAGCCATTAGAGGAGTGGGGCGCAGAAGCAGGTGGCTAACACACCAAGGCAAATCCTCTCCCCAGCCTACTACTCCAGCCTCTCCCGCTTCACTGGATGCTTCATGAGAATGCCAGGGAAGAGCACAGGCCTCACCCAGAGAAATGAAACAGGAGTCAGAAGGAGAAGCTGAAGCTACACATAGCTGAAGCTACACACTCTGCCTGTCTTGGAACTTGCTCTGTAGAGCAGATTGGCCTTGAACTTACAGAGATCCACCTTCCTCTGCCTCCTGAGTGCTAGGATTAAAGGCGTGTGCCACTGCCTTGGTTTATTACGTTTTAATGTGGTGGTGGTGGAGGAGGGAATGTGTGTATAGAATATATACAAAGTTAGGACCACGTTTGGTAGCCAGTTCTTTCCTTCTGCCATGGGTCCCTGGAATTGAACTTGGTTCATCAGGCTTGGCAGCAAGCCCCTTTGCCTACTGAGCCATCTCCCTGAGCTAAGCATCCCAGGTTTAAAAGAATCTTGGCCATCTGGAGAACAGCTTGAAGGTATGCCTGGAGGCTGGCCTCCTGGGTGGCTGAGTCTGTTGACAGTTAACACTATCACAAGGCCATTCCTTTTCCAACACACTTGCTGCTTAAATTCCTCCCCAGGGGAAGACAGCCCTGTACACCCCTACCCCTAAGGTTCAGGTGACAAGTCATGGCATGATTCCACCAGAGTTCACTCTGGAGAACCAGTGCATTTGTTGGGTTTCCTTACAAAGCATGGGTTGAGGGTTACTTTCTAGAGTGTGGGTGCTTCCGACCAGCAGGGATGATGGCTCTGCCATTGCCACATAGATGGAGTTCTTTCCTGGACCTGTATGCTCAAGCCCTTCCCCCAGGCCATGTGCACTTAGGGCAGAGTTGCAGACAGCAGGAGATATGGAGCAGCAGGATACTCGGGAGAGGGTCTCATGAACCTGCCCACCTTTATATAAGTAAGGGATGTAAACAGTCAAAGCTTAATTTCCAAAGATGGCTGTTGTTTGGCTTCCATGACAGTACATAACAGTCTTGTACAGCAACACTGTATACTCCATCCTCCTGGGTGTTGGCTCTGTGACTGTCCTCATCCTGGATGGAGAAAGGTTGAAGGTCACCAGCACAGCAAGCATCCTGGCTTGGAAGGAGAGACTTTGGCCTCACATGAACGCCATTGCATCTCCTCGGGAAGGCCTCAGAGATAAACAGCGCGTCTCTCCTTTTGCAGACACAGATGAGAACTGTAGGGGGATCGTGGCTTTTTCTTTTACGGTCCAACCTGTGGACCACAGGGAACCGCCAGTCCCAGTTTGCCCAGTTTGTTCCCCACAAGTCCCACGTTCCAATTTTCTTAGCACACTTGGTGCCTGTTGTCTTTCTTAGTCACCCCTGGCCAGCTAAGAAGCTGAACAGCCTGATGGAGCCTGGGAGTCCTTTCCAATTACATTAGCTTCTGGCATCACGGAAGGGAGATGCTGCCCTCCCTCCTCTGAGCCTCCTTCCTGTGGCTCCCTGGGACTTCATGATTCAGCAGGAGGTCAGAGGCAGGCTGGACTATGACTTCCAGGGAGTGGGGCACAGTCAGGGCAGCAGCTGCCATCACCAACTTAAGACTGCAATCTGGTGAGGTGGGAATTTGACTCGTTGGGGAACTGGACCCCAACAGAGGGTGCCCGCTGTCCCGTCAGACCAGAACTGACTGATGGGCAGTGACGTGGGTGTGCCTGAGAGAGAAAGCCCCTACCTTTTCCTCCCCTGCCTGGTATGTGAGGGACGGGACTGGGGAGTCCCAGATACTTAAGCTGCTTCTCAGCATATTCAGTAGTTAAAGATACAGAATGGCTTTGCTGAAAGATGCCCAACGGGAAACATCCTCGAGATTTCCTACTGGGGCAGCGTCCTCCCTGGGCTGGGGGCCAGGCATTCCTCTAACCACCACCCCACCAATTAGTTACGACCGGGCTGCTCCCACTGCCAAGACTCAGTCTCCTTTGCTACCCACCTGGTTGTCAGCCCCAGGGTGCTGCCTTCTGCTCCCGCACCCACAGCTCCAGGAGGGTAGGGCTTGTGTGTAGCCTCGAAGGTGAACAGGGTTCCCAGTTTGGGGCCCAACCCAACCACACCCACTCGTTACCTGATTTGGGACAAGGAAGTATCTATAATCCCTGCTCTTCTTCCCTGAAAGAAGAAAGCATAGTATCTATGGGGAGAGAGATCCAGGAACCCTGGGGGGAGGGGGGCTACAGACTCTGATCATAGGACAAGGCTGGAGTTTTGTCTGGAAATTTGAACACATTGCTCCTACTTCATACAACCTTATGAAGGTTGCTTAGGCAACCCTGGCCCAGCCCCAGAGTCCTAAAGAAGATTGTTGGAAGCACAGGCAACCATGTAGGGTTGAGGTGGCTCCACCCTGAGTTTCTAGCCAGCTTTCTAGATGATTCTGTTGAATGGTCAGCCCGAGATTCACCAATGTAGTGCTTGGTACAAAGGCATGCAAGACATGGACTTATACCTCATTTCTCTGTTCTCATGTGGGAACATCCCAACTCAGGCTGCTAACCAGTTCAAAGATAATCTCAGGTAGTCTTCAGCAAGGAGAAGGTAGCTATTGAAGTGAGGGGGCCCCTGGCAGCCCTGGGAATGGCCAGTGGATTGTGGAGTCCCAGAACTAAGCAAACCCTTTGGGAAAATGGTGGCTCTGAATTGCCAGCCATGTCCTGCCCTTCCCCTTCGCCAGCCTCAGTGGAAGAACTAGAAAAGGAATTCCCTCTCTGGATGAGAGACAGCCGCCACCACTTAATAACCCTTTCCTTGCTGGGAAATCTCCCCACATTTGGACATCAAGGGGGCACTGCCAAGCATCCTAGGGCACAGCCTCTGCCAGTCTGTCTTCTGCTTCAACAAGTGTCCTAGTTGGGGTACATTGCTGTGATGAAACACCATGTACAAGTTGGGGTGACCATCACTGTTCCTCACTGGAGAAAGTTGGGTCAGGAACTCAAGCAGGGCAGGAAGCTGGAGGCAAGAGCTGATGCAGAGGCCATGGAGGGGTGCTGCTTACTGGCTTGCTTCTCATGGCTTGCTCAGCCTGCTTTCTTGTAGAACCCAGGACAACCAGCTCAGGGATGGCTCCACCCACAATGGCTGGGCCTCTCCTCCTCCCCCACCTACAGGCTTGCCAGCAGCTTGATCCTAAGGGGGCATTTTCTCCTTTGAGGCTTCCTGTTTTCTGATGACTTTTTTGTGTCACGTTGACATAAAATCAGTCACCACAGCAAGGGAAGTAGGGTAAGACACCCTCCCTCGCTCTTTTAGTAGGCAGCACAGCGAAACCTCTGCCCTGCAGGCCCTCCAGATCTGATTTTTCCTGGAGACTTATGAACCACAAGCCCCTCCTCACTCTGGGTCATGCTGGACAGTGAAACAGCCTCACCTGCAAAGCTGGGCTCTCAAACTGTGCAAGAAGGAGGGAAGGAACATGCCAGCCCTCACAGCACCCAGGAAGCAGAGGCAAGCAAAAGTTCAAGGCCAGCCTGGTCTACATAGGGAGACTTTGTCTTAATACCGAACAAGAAGTGCAGCTTCCCAGGCCCTGCCCAGATGTTCAGAGATGGAGTGGGGCAGTGCCTGAATCTGTGGCTGTGTAAGCAGTCACTCTCCTCTTGGCTGAGAGTCTCTCCCTATAGACCACCTGCCTGCCCTTCTCCAGTGAGACCCTCCTCCAGGGAGCAGGTCCAGCTAGCTAATTTGCTTGGCAAAAGTGGGTAGCAAGTGGCATTTTCTTTGGTCCTCAGGGACCAGGAAGGCAGTTCCTCTTGTCTCCAGATAAGTCCCAAGCTGGTCCCTGTGCTGTTTCCTGGGCATTAACAGAATTCAGATTTTAAGAATACGAGACTGGCAGGGAGGTCGAGGGAATGGAGGGTGCAGGAACAAGCAGCTTTGGGGAGTCTACCTCTGCCTGATACTGAGTCTAGGTGTATGGGAGCCTTGGAGGGCAGAGTGGGCAGACTCCAAGCTGACATTCAGGGCAGATGGGGGATGGGAGGGGCTACATGCCTAAGGTTACCAACAGTTATTTTAAGTGACATAATTTAAACCCAGTGATCACTTTAGAAGCTCATTCTCCGTTCCTACCACTCCCTGCTTCCTAGGCATCCCTGCATAATACTCCACAGAGCAGAATGCCCAGTGTCAGCCTTAGCCTTTAAAGAAAAAGAACTACAGATGCTAAATACTGTTCCTGCAGGCAATGTTTGCCCATCACTTGTGCCAGTCCTAAAAGATGGAGTGCTTTAAAGCAGCTAGCTCAGCAGCTAGCACGCCTTGGGGGAGCCTTGGGTATGTGGGAGAGGGCGACAGTGAATCAAAGGGTCTTAACAAACTAATGGTAGGAGAGTGAACATGCCACTGGGCTAGCAAGGCAAAGTATCAGGAGCATTCCAGGGATGAGAGTGGGCTCAGCACTGGTCAGAGTGTGGGCAGTCACGCACTCTCTGGTAGCCTCAGTTTCCCTGTTTAGCAAGCGCCCTTGAACCTCCTGTTATCTCTCTCAGATCTATTGAGGATTATGGAAAGCCTTTGGGGCAGGCTCGGGCGCGGTCCGGTGCTGGCTGCAGTGAGGCAGGGCGGGGCGAGGAGGCTGATCTCGCCGGCGGGGAGGCCGGGCTGCCGGGACGGCGGGCGGTTATCGCAGCGCGCAGTGCGTGCAACTGCGGAGCGCGCCGCTCGCTCGGCCGCGGCATCACATGAGCAGAGGCACCGGGAGCAGCGCAGCCCGCCGGTGGGCGCCCCAACAGCAGCAGCCTCGAGCCCCTACCAGTCCTAACCATGTCTATCTGTTGTTGTTTCTTTTTCAGAGACTATGGCAGTTCCAAGAGGAAATCAGGTAAGGGAGTCTCAGCGCTTTTCTCTCTCACCTCCCAGCTTCCTGCACGCATCCCTCTGATCCTGCGCAGGACTTTCGGGGGGAGGGGGAATGTCTGCTTTGCCTGCTGGCACCATGGTCCTGTTTTTGGGGAGGGGGGGGGGGGAATGCATCCATTGCCCCCTCCCTGACCCTTGCCCTCTAAGTTCTCTGCCACTCACACCTTCATTCTCCTCCTTAGTCCTTCTGGCTTCTGGGTGGAGGTGGGGGTGCATGGGGTAGGGGATGTCGAAGTCACCACAGCATCTTCAGCTGGATCCTGCACCCCAGCTGCAGGAGCCACTGCTGGGTACTGCTATGGCTTTCCCGTGCGTCCTTCGCGCTGCGGTGGAAGAGTTTGTGGAGATGCAGGGTCTTGCGTGGGAAAGTGAGAGGGGACTGAGAAGGGGTCGCTCTTGAGAGACTTAGGTTTGTTGCACCATACCTTGGACCTGAACCCTCCCCCAGCTCTGAGCTTGCGCTTCGGGTTGTGTGGGGGGGAGGGGGAAGTACTGCAGCCGTGCGGCTTGCAGAGACGTGGCGTGTGGGGGGGGGGGCCCAGTCCTCAGTAGGTATAGGACCTCCCCAAGAGCAAGAACAAGGTTATCCTCTGACAGCCAGGCTGTCCCTAGAGGATTAGAAGATTCTGGGTGCGGGAGGCTCTCCCAAATGACACACGCCTGGTGTGGGCGGGGTGTAGTTACTTGGGGGAGGGCAATCTTTTAAAATTAGTGGGGTGAGTTCTGGGGTGCAGGGCTGGGGCAGACAGAGCGAGCTATGTTGGCATGTATGTTTTCTGTATGTGTTTTCTGTGTGGTGGGGTGTCATGGACAGTCTTCTGAAGAGTCTGACTCTTGGGGATAAGTCCAAATAGCTCATGTTCAAGGTCCCTATGTCTCAATGCTGGGGGTTGGGGTGTCTGTGGACCAAGTAGAGGCTTTCATGCTGCCCATGATGGGTGGGAATTGAGATAATTGTATTCTGTGTCCTTGTAAATAGGGGGTTAGATGTGCTGGGGTGTACAGATGTTCTCTTACCAGCTTATTGGGAGGAACAAAGTTGTGTCCTTGGGTGTGGGAGACCAAGCGTTGGGTTGTGTGGACGTGGGTGGTCCTGCTGATAACTGGGCAGTACCTGTGTCTACATCTTTGTGTGCATAGGCTGAGTGCCCTCCGTGTGTTGGTGTGTTGGTTGACACCTGTTCAAGCATGCTTATATATGTAGTTGAAGGGTAAGATGTGTTTAACAGCTGCGCCAGGGTATCTCAGCTATGCCCTGAAGCAGAAGGGCATCTCCTTTTGTGAAAAGGAGAGTGAGGAGCCTAAAAAGTTTTGTCATCAACACTTCCAGACAGATTCCAAAATCATCAACACTACCAGCCAAGAGAACTGGGCTAGAGGGGCAAACCTGGGGCTCTGATAACCACGACCATTGTCTGAAGTTCAAGGTAATGCGGAACTCCAGCTCCCTGCTTGGCTTAGGGAAGTTTCTTGTAGTTACTTCATTATGTTTAAAATAATAATGATGAGCCGGGCAGTGGTGGCACACGCCTTTAATCCCAGCACTCGGGAGGCAGAGGCAGGCGGATTTCTGAGTTTGAGGCCAGCCTGGTCTACAGAGTGAGTTCCAGGACAGCCAGGGCTACACAGAGAAACCCTGTCTCAAAACAAACAAACAAAATTATCATGATGATAATGCCTGCCTTGTGTAATATAGAATAACCCATAATATGGAACAGCACATAATAAATTATAGCACAATGTAACAATATATATAGTCCTACATATAGCATATATTAAATATTTATATATATTATATAATACTATGTAATAGTTCTGTACAATACTATAGCAGTAGTGGTTGCCATTGTCCTGGTGGTCTGCCCGTTTAAAGTGGGGCCCTGCTCCTCTCCTATGCCCTACCCAGGATGACTCCTCCGTTTCACTCCCTTCCACCTCCATCCAGGAAAAAGACAGATGAGGAAATTGAATTTACATTGGTATGCTTATGGTAATGGGCACTTAGTGCGGTGGTGGAAGTGCCAGGCTGGAGCCAGGCAGCAGACATTCAGAGCCAGGTTCTTCCCCTGTGACTCTTGAGACTGGTCTCCCTCTCAGTACCTATTCTGTCTTTTGTAAATTAGAGATATTTGCATCCACTTGGTGGAGGTTAGGTTTTGCTCTTTAGATAACTATCTTCATACATCCTTAGGTAGGCCATCTTGACTAGATGTTCGGTCAGGCCTTAATTTGTATGTTTCTGTAAGATGTTATTTAATGAAATTAACATTTAAGTCAGTGAACCCTGAATAAATTCAATTACCCTCTCTAAAATGGGTGGGTCTTACCCAATCAATTGAAGCCCTTAATAAAACATACACACACACACACACACACACACACTTGCCAACAAGGAGATCTGCCATAGCTTGCCTTTGGACTTGGCTGCAGCTCATTCCCAGGCTCCTGCCTGCTCCCTCATCAGACTTTGTGCTCACCAAGTCTCCACAGTCACGTGAGCCAATTTCTAAAATAAATCTTTTTTTCCCCTCCCTCTAAGCACACATGTTGGCCCGTTTCTCTGGAGAACGCTAGCACACACCTACACGGCAGGAATGAAGACTAGATAGGTTGGTGTCTGAGTGTGGCTACATCATTCCCTGCAGCGAAGAAGGCATCGCTGAAGTGCTAGCTCCTGTTACTCAGTGAGCACACTGTGCCCAGAACTTCACATGTATTCCTCCATGTTCTGCTCTGCCACACTGCAGGGAGAAAACACAGCTCTGGCATTCTGGGCACATGCAGAATCGGAGTCCAGGTTTAGGGCTCACTCCCACTGCACAGTGAAGCTGCCCTGGGTTGCTCACACTGCGGAGCTGGATGTTGTTTCTTTTTTTTTTTTTTGGTTTTTCGAGACAAGGTTTCTCTGTATAGCCCTGGCTGTCCTGGAACTCACTCTGTAGACCAGGCTGGCCTTGAACTCAGAAATCCGCCTGCCTCTGCCTCCCAGGTGCTGGGATTAAAGGCGTTCGCCACCACTGCCCGGCTGGATGCTGTTTCTTGTCTGCTTTCTGGCCTACTTCCAAAGCTTGGCTTCTTCACAGAAGATCCTTGCTGATGATGGAACCGAGGACACTTTTCTAGAAGCAGTCTGGCCATAGGGTCCAGGTTATCTCTGTCTCATGCTCAAGTGAGCAAGTACATGTCATTGTGCCCTGCTGGAGTTCAGAACTTCTGAAGCTCAGTCCAGAGCACTGATTTGGCATGCATGAACTGTTAGATTTAATCCCCAGGCCCAATAAACCCAGTCTGGCAGTCTGTGCCTGCAACCTGGCCACTCGGGAACTCTAGGCAGGAGGGTCAGAAGTTCAAAGGCATCCTTGGCCATGTGATAACCAGCCTTGGTCACATGAGATTCTGAACTAGTTCTTGAAAACCTAGAAAGAAGCTAAGGTAGCAAAGGCTGATTGTCAATAGTGTAGATATGCAAGTCCAGCGCCTAATTATCTTGGTTCATCTTTAGATTCACCCATAGCCATTTATTGCCCCCCCTCATATGTGACCTAACATTTTTGTGATCATTAGGTAATCATTTGGGATGTATGAACAGAATCCTAGTTTTCACCAACAAAAGGGCTAAGAATACTGTCAGGTACTAGCTGCTGCCTGCCCAGCTGATGTACCCAATGTATTTGAAAGTATATCGCTTTATGACTTTCTTTTTTTTTTTTTTTTAAGTTTTTTTCAAGACAGGGTTTCTCTGTGTAGCCCTGGCTGTCCTGGAACTCACTCTGTAGACCAGGCTGGCCTTGAACTCAGAAATCCGCCTGCCTCTGCCTCCTGAGTGCTGGGATTAAAGGCCTGCGCCCCCACTGCCCAGCTAACTCCTTTGTTTCTTTGAGGTGAGAGCTGCTTCTGTAGTTGATGAGACCCTGTCCTCCCCCCAACCCCACCCCCCCAAAAAAATCAGAAGCAGGGCTTGTGCAGAGCAGAGGAAAAACAGTGTCACGTGGCATACAGTCTGGTGGTGGGGGCAGGACCGGTGACATTTGACAGGGTGGTCTGAACTTTTTCTGCATCTCTCCTTTTTTATTCTAAATGTTTCCTTGTCCGGACCTGGTACCGTCTGCCTACCGGCTAGATGCCATCTTTGGGCCCTCCCTTCCTTCTGCCTATCAGCTAGACCTCCTGATCCACTCACTCCTGCCTGTGCCCACTGTCATGGCAGTCAGAAGCCTTCCACCTCCGAGGGAAGCAACCCCTCAACTTGGGCTTCCACCTTTACTCAGGCAGTTGCCATTCACTGCTGCAGCACCACTAGAGGGCACTCTTAAAGTACATTCCAAACCTGCTGAAATTCCCCAGGGGACTTCCACACCGGGAAGAGCAACTCCCTTTTCTGCCTTCAGAGCCCTGCATCTTTGACCCCCGCTGCCTCTCTGACCCAGGCTCTGCCCCTACACACATTCCCACCGGGTCGAACCTGTTCAACCCCGTGGTCATCATCAGCTCCTCAGACTTCACGCTCATCCCTTTGGCGGCCTTTGTACTTGCTGCTCCCTCCACCTGGAACATTCTTCCTCTTGTGGCTGGCTCGCTCTTTGTTATTTACTGTCTCCGGGGAGCCATCCCAGCCTCACCCTCTCAAATCTCTGTTCCTTCCCTGTCGCTGACCCTCTAGCTGGTTGCGTTGGACATGTTCTTGCTTACTGCCTATCTCCCACTACCTGGAAACCTCGGCTGTAGGGCATGCGCCATACAAGCTCCGCTCAGTGGGTGAGTGTTTTGGAGACTGGGTACCTGGATCACGCTGTGCGAGTCAGGAAAGGTGGCCTCTCACCCAGGCTTGGGGGACATTGGACTTAGAAGGAACTTTTCTGATTTCGGAGCAGAGTACTGGAGGCTTTGGTTATCCAGAGAGAGTACACTCAGAAATCTGGGCAAGCAAGACTAATCATGGCTTGTTTGGAAAACAGTCGTATGACCTTATTGAGCTCCAGCTGTATTCAGGCACTGTACACATGTTGGCGTTACAGAAATATGCCTGCCATTTGGAATTCACAGTGATGAATTGTTTTATGAGAAGGTGCTGTGTGGCAGAGGGGAGTGATGGGGTAACATGACTAGTTGACCACGTGCATAGCACACGCGAAGGCTCAGGGCCTGTCAGAGCACGCCAGCTGCTCAAGCAGGACTATGGCAGGGAAGAGGATTAACGGGGCAACAGTGGTGGGGGTGGGCAGGGGGTAGCAGAGGGGAGGAGGTAGGGGGTTACAGCACAAAGGGACACTAAAGAGATGCGTTGGGGACAGAGTGATGTGATTTGGATTGGTTTTCTCCATAGAGGGGAAAGAGGTGAGGTGGTGGACTCCAGCATCAGTGACAACCCTGGGTGGATTTGATGATTCAGTCGGGGCTTTGAGAAAGTCTGGGAGCCGGAGAGTGTCAGTCAAGCTCTTTGATACCTTGGTTTGCTTTCTATGGATGTGATAAAACATTCTGGATAAAAAGGGTTTCTGTGGCTTACACGCTCACAGTCCATCACTGTCAGAGCAGGAACTGAAGCAGAGACTTGCTCTCTCTCCATGGCTCTCCCGGCTTGTGGTTTATACAACTACCTGCTCAGAGGTGGCATTGTGTACGTCAACTATTAATCAGAAAAATGCCCCACGGGCCAGTCTGATAAGGGCATCTTCTCAATTCAGGTTGCTTCTTCCATATCTGGTTTGTCTTAAGTTGACAAAAACTGACCAGCACACTTGAGTCTCCTGTCTCAAGTCCTCGCATTTTCAGTCACATGACCTTGGACACGGTCCATCCCCTGGGGTTTTCAGTCATGTGACCTTGGACACGGTCCATCCCCTGGAGTTCTTATGTTCAGCTGGAGAAACAGAAGCAGCAGCAGACAAGTAGTAAGAGGTTTATTGTAAGGGCATGATGTAACCCTGGCACTCAACAGGCTGAGTTCAAGGCCAGCCTGAACCTTGTAGGGAGAGAAGGAACCTGGGCATGAGGGCTATTGTAAGGACCTGGTTTACACACCAGCAGGGCTGTCTAGTCCAGCCTGAACCCATAGGGTAGGCCAGAAGAAAACAGACTGGACCCCAAACACAACCTGGAAGTACTGTCCAAACACTCGGGTCTTCAGGGAGTCTCAGGTCTGTCCTGCGGCTTTTGGGCTCTGGTTTCCCTTACCACTGCCCCAGTGCTGGACAATTCCACTAAGGACGGGCTTTAGCCACCACCTCGTGAAAATGACTGCGTGTGTGGGAGCTGGCTGGCAATGGCAGGAGCGCTCTCTGGAGGGACTGGGTGAACCATACATTTTGAGGGCCTTCTGTCGGCCAGCATCCAGAAAAGCCAGAAGTAGCTGTGCTAGCTGCCCAAGGTGGGAAGGCATTCCTCCAAGAGGGCAAAGGAGCCCCGCAAAGGCTTAAAGGGCTTCTGTTAAGTTCCCATGGCTCCCAAGAAGGATGCTTGAGGAGTTCCAAGAGTTGCCACTAGGTGGCGCAGTGGCCCACAGAGCTTCTGGCATCGTGGCTTCCATGTGTGCCACTTGCCAGGCAGAGGGGCCTGGTGCTCCTTCCCACCCAGAACTCAGCGTTGAGCTCCAGTTAAAATGCAAACGAGGTTGCTCAAGAGTGTTGCGAGATTGTTCTCTTGGGCAAGTGTTGATGTTCCTGATGAAGCCCTGTTTATTCTTAGAAAAGCTATGAGCTCAGCCTGCCTTCCATCTCCGCGATCATTAACTGGTCTTATTGGGCCCAGTTAATGAGATCAGCACTGATGTGGTTCTGTTGTTGTTGGGGTTGAGAGTTTGGAGTTTGGCATCTGACACTAGGTAGAATTCAAACTTCAGCTCGGCCTTCCGTCGGCTTTGCTATAGGCAAATTTCTATTTGTTTATTGTTTATTATAGGCTCTGAGAAGAAGGTAGAAGTTGACCTTACCTTTAACCATAGAGTAAGATTCAGTCATAGTATTTGTTTGCCCTTTTTGAGCCCCCAATGGAGTGTACATTCTGACCCAGAATACCTGCTTTGTGCCACAAAATGGGGTGCAGGAGGCCGCAGATATATACCCATGCTCCTCTAGAAGAGGGTGCTGGTGTAGGCTCCTCCCTCGTCCAGGATGGGCCCTGAGTAAATGCCACGTGTGTGTTGGGGGTGCAGAGGCCAGAAGTGTGTGGGAGATCCTTGCAGCTGTAGTTACAGGTGGTTGTGAGCTACCCTGCATGGATGCTGAGAACTGAACTCAGGTCCTCTGCAAGAGCAGCAAAGGTCTTAACTGCTGAGCCAGTTCTCCAGCCTTGTGCTCTGGCCCCTTGAGTAACATAGAACAGGCCTGTGCCTCTAGGCCTGGCTATGAGGTTAGGCAGGTTTGTTGCTTTGTTTTTGTTTTTTGTTCATTTATTTTTAATAGTTCTTTATATTTTTAATTTTTAATATTTTTAAATTTTTATAAAATTAATTTTTAAAATTTTATAAACTGTTATAAAACAGTTGAAAGTAGATAAAGTCATCACATATCTGAAATATTTATTTCTGTGTGTAGGGGCATGCGTGGCATACGTAGACATTAGAGGACAACTTACCACAGTTGGTTCCCTGCCGGGGATCAAGCCCAGGCCATCAGACTTGGTGGCCATCTGCCTGGCCTCTTGCTTTGTATTTTTGAGACAGTCACTCTGTGACCCAGGCTGGCCTTGAACTCACCACGGCCTTTCTAACTTGGCTTCTCCAGTACAGGATTAGAGGCCTGAGCCAAAGTGCCTGGATAAAATTTTGTTTTTATTTATTTTTTAAGTTTATTTATTTATGCTTTTAAATTATTATACTTGTGTTTTGCCTACATGTATGTCTAGGTGGTAGCACATGTTTGCCTGATGCCGGGAGAGACCAGAAGTTAATGTTAGATGCCCTGAGACTGGAGTTGTAGATGGCTGTGAGTCACATGAGGTACTAGGAGTTGGACCCAAGTTCTCTACAAGAGCAGCAAGTGCTCGTAACTACTGAGCCATTTCTTTCTTTCTTTCTTTTTTTTTTTTTTTTTGGTTTTTCGAGACAGGGTTTCTCTGTGTAGCCCTGGCTGTCCTGGAACTCACTCTGTAGACCAGGCTGGCCTCGAACTCAGAAATCTGCCTGCCTCTGCCTCCCTAGTGCTGGGATTAAAAACGTGCGCCACCACTGCTCTGCTCGAGCCATTTCTCTAACCCCTAAGTTCACTTTAGAATAAAGTTATGTTTTTTCTAATAGTAAGACTTACCCATGAGTACTAGCTACTATAAAAAGCTATCTAGCCAGAAAAGCTAGGCCCAGCTTTTTTTGTTTGTTGGTTTGGTTTGGTTTAGATTTGTTTTTTTCCAGACAGGATTTCTCTGTGTAGCCCTGGATGTTCTAGAACTCACTCTGTAGTCCAAGCTGGCCTCAAACTCAGAAATCCGCCTGCCTCTGCCTCCCAAGTGCTGGAATTAAAGGCATGAGCCACCATCACCCAGTCCACTTTTTAAAAATATTTTTGTACGTTTATTTACATACGTGTGTGTGTGTGCGTGCGCGCGCGCACCACCACATGTATGTGAAGGTCAGAGCATAATTTATGGAACTTGGTTTTCCCCTTCCACTGTGTGGTTCTCAGGAATGGAACTAGTGCTACAGCAGTCCCCTTCCCTGCAGAGTGCTGGCTTCTGCCTCTCTGAAGCCTCCCTAGGCTTCCCTCCCACATAGTGCCCAGCTCTGCTGACAAGGAAGGATGCTGTCAGAGATTTGTGTCGGCAGACCATCGAGAGTAGGAGTAGAAGAGTTGTCACCACAGAAGGGAGGCCGGAGAAAGGCCCTCTGAAGCTGCTGTGAGCTGTGCCCATCTAGAAGCGACAGGCATCACTGAAGACATGGGATTGAGGTGGATGGGAAGGGAAGAAGGAGAGGAGACGGGAGGGGGGAGGGGGAGGCAAGAGAGATCAGACTGGAAAGGAAGTCTTGGAGGATGTAGGCTTCCCACTACCAAAGCAATTTCCAGGGCTTCCTGGTCCACGTAAACCTCTCATCCACAGTGGAAGACCCAAGCTGTTTTGTGAACATGACCAAAATTCTCCTGGCGTCCTCCTTTGGCCTGTCCCTCGTCAGCATGTCATGTTGCAGTAGCGTCAGCTTCTGGCGCATCTCGCCCAGGGTTGTGTTTTTTATAAACAGTGTGACTTCATGGCACCGGCTTCTCAGCCTTGTGTCACCCCAGAAATACAAAGCCATCTAATTGGAACTGTCACTGATTGATTGAGTTTCACAGCCAGCCGCGTGCTCGTGGCAGTCTGCGGGAGTGCCAGTGTTGCTCACATGCCGTATGATTGCGGATCTGTGGGTGCATGCCACAACTCCCAGCCAAGGCAGCACCCACTGCTCAGCTGACCTGGGCGCACTATGCCGGGCAGGGGGGAGGAGTCCTCCCCAGATCCAGGGATCTCAGGAGAGAAGTTGAGGTAGCCTTGAGGCCCAGCTTGTTTAGCAACCTCCATGTTACCTGCTAGGAGAGTAGGAAGCTGGGCCAGAAGAGAACAGCCTGGGTCAGAATTCCAAACATGCTCACTTAAATGCAGATTTACAGACCCTTCCCCAGGCCAACTAACTCTGCATGGGCTCCCAAGGCTTGTTTTGTTTCATTTGGAGGGAGGTCTCCTGTAATCTAAGCTGGCATTAAAGTCTCTTGATGGAGGCTATCCTTGAACTGCTGACCCTCCTACCTCCACTTCCTGTGTGCTGGGATCAAGGCCTGAGCCTATACTATACTAAGAATTCTTAAACCAAACCAGGCTGTAGTGTAGACTGATGGCCACAGTCAAGCTTGATAGTCACTGAAGGTAAGCAGGAAGAATGTCCCTGGATCACTCACGAGCCTGGACCAGCTCTTTGAAGATGCTTGCAATTGGAGATACCTGCAAGGAGCTGTGAGAAAACAGGGTTGTGAACCCACTACCCCTGAAATACTGGCCTAACGTTGGGGCCTTGGAGATGAGTCAACTAAGGGCCCCAAACTGGCCTCATCAGGAGACAGTAGTGAGACTGCCATAAGGCTGTGGTCCTGGAGAAGGAGACACCCAAGCTGTGATCCAGCAAAGAAATGCTTCCCCCCATGGACCTCAGGCAGAAAGCAACTTGTTGCTCCTTTCAGATCTCTGGTTTGTAGGCATGTGACGTTGGGGCAACATTTCCAGTAACGATGAAGCCAATGGAAAAAAAAAAACTCCAGGGAAACGCTCCCTGCTTGTTGTGACTGCACCTTTTTCTGATCTAAAGTTACTCAGTTTAGAACCAGAAATGTGCCGTGCGGAACTGGGTTGGCTTTTAGCCCTTTTATAATTGGTCAGTTTCGAAATGTGAAGGCAAAGAGTTTTTCCAAAGTTGCAGGAAAAGCGTGCCTTTCCCGGACTTTGCCCCCTTGGATCTTCTTGTCACCATGTGATCCAAGTAGCTGGCATAAGGAAGGACTGAGTTAACGCTAGGACAAGAGTCTTGCATTAAGATAGCAGGGCCATGTCGGGATCCCTTCACGTTCCCAGCTCAGAGAAACCTTGGTTCCCTGTCATCACTTCCTTGGCTCTGCTTCCGACTATGCATGGTACCTTAGGAGGCGTGTCTGTGGTCTCTAGGGCAGCTTTTCCTTCTTCTCTGGGGTCTCCCCTGCTTACCCCAGATCCCTAAGTGTTAAACGGTCTAAGAGAGTATATAACCATTCCTGCAGGAGGGTTATAGTCCTTGTAAAGCAGAGATGACAAGCCAGTGACACAGGCCAGACTAAGACTGCCTTTGTCTACGGCCTCATGAAGACCTTACACATACATGGATCTGCCGGGGAAGGACATGCGCCCTCCACGCACAGTTGTCCCTGCCCCACCCCACCAATCTAGTGGCTCCTAGGTCATCATTTACGTTTGATCCCAGGGTTCTGATTTCGGAGCCCATCCCCATATGTGACCTGGGCCACCTCTGTTTAAAGCCAGTGGCCCTATGCATAGCAGTGGCAGTCTGGGAGACACAGAAGATCTGTGAAGGCTGAATGGATAAGAGGCAAGTTTCCAAGAAAGTGCTGGTTCTGGACCTTCCCTCCATGGCCTCTTGGGCCCTGGCCATGGCTGTTTTATAGATTTGTTTGCTAAGCAACTAAGAACCTAATGTATGCCATGGTCCCAGCTCCAGGGATAGCAAGATGAACTTGAGGAGTCTTTGTCTTCCAGAACCCCCAGTTGAATGAGAGAATAAGCCAACCAGGGTGTCAATAAACACAATGGCACAGATACCACAGATGGGTGGGGCGTAGCAATCCAGGCACAGGGACCTGCCAGGGAGGCGCTAGCCCTCCTGCCTCTAATTTACTAAAGCTTTTTTCTTTTTTTATTCATTTATTTTGTTGTGCCAGGGTGTGTGTCACTTTTCTGTTGCTTGCTGTGAGACAAACACCTATGGCAAACACTGCTAGAAGGCACTATATAGCAGAAAGAGTTTAATTGGACTTATGGTTCTGGTTATACAGGGTGGTGGACCGTAGGCATGGTGGCTGGAGCAGCCAACTGAGAACTTACATCTTGATCCATATGCAGGACACAGAGAGTACCCTGGTAGGAGGGTAGGAGGTAAGAGGCTTTTGAGACCTGAGTCTGTCCCCACTGACACCTCCTCCAACAAGGCCACGCCTCCAACAAAGCCACACCCCCTAATCTTTTCCACACAGTTCCACCAACTAGGAACCAAGCATTCAAACAGTTGACCTCATGGGGGACCATTTTCATTGCAACCACCACATGGGGATTAAACTTTATATATGCTAAGCAAGTTGTCTACCACTGAGCTATATATCCCCATACACACACTTTTTTAAAAAAAAAAAAACTTTATTTTGTGTTTTGAGACATAGCCTAGCTAAGTTGTCCGGTGATGTTGCTAATAAAACATCATGTCAGCCGGGCAGTGGTGGTGCACACCTTTAATCCCAGTACTTGGGAGGCAGAGGCAGGCGGATTTCTGAGTTTAAGGCCAGCCCGGTCTACAGAGTGAGTTCCAGGACAGCCAGGGCTACACAGAGAAACCCTGTCTCAAAAAAAACAAAAGACAAAATAAAACAAAAAAGCATGACAAAAAGCAACTCGGGGAGGAAAGGGTTTATTTCATCTTACATCTCTCAAGCTAGGGGAAGTCAGGGCAGGGACTGAAGTAGAAACTGAAGCAGCAGGCATGGGAACACTGCTTATGGCTTGCTGCTCATGCTCAGTCAGCCTGCTTTCCTATACCATCCAGGACTACTGCATAGGGCTTAGTGCCACCCACAGTGGCCTGTAACCTCCCATGTCAGTCATCAGTCAAGCATTTTCTTGATTAAGATTCTTTCCCAGATGACCCAGCTCATGTGAAGTTGATTTAAAACTTGTCAACACACTGGCCATGAATTTGTGCATTTGAGGATCAGGAGTTCAAGGTCATACTCAGCTAGTAGGGAGTTTTCAGGCTAGTCTGGGTTACATAGAGATACTGTTTCTAAACTTCAGGGGTGGGGCTATAAAAAAATCCTATTACCTGGGAGACAGACACATGGGTCAGGAGTTTGTGGCCAGCCTGGGCTAAACAGTATCTCAGTAAGGAAACATAAACTAAACTGGGCATCTGGCTTCTCCATATATCCAAGTACCGGCTCTGGGGTACTGTTTCAGAGACATGATACAGCTCCTGGAGGGCCCTGGAGCAGTCTCTCAGAGGCATTTGTTTACACCCATGAAAGGAGGGCAAGAATTCTAGCTGAATTCCTGGCCATGGGACCCCACCTAGGCATCTGGCATCAGGACATGCTCCTTAGGGCTCTGCCTGTGACCTCCTCTGGGGACACATCTCCAGGAAGCAGAACTCAGAGTTGATGAGGGACCACAATAATAGAACAGAGAACAGCCCTGTCCTAGCACAAGGAAGCCTGGGCAGGGCTCTGAGAAGTAGCCTGCCCCCAGTGATTGAGAAACACAGTGACTGAGAGAGAATCTGTGACCTGAACTTCATGGCCATTCTCCCTGATGGGAAGCTCAGCCTGAGCTGTGGTATGGAAGGGTTAACTCCAGCCCCAGCACTCTCCTGGCCTGCAGGCACACTCAGCTGCTGCTTTTCTGGACAAAGCATTGTCACGTGAGAGCCAGCTGTGGGGATTTCCCCAGCAGTGATGCATGTATTTGTCTTAAGTGCACACATGCACAACTGTTTACGTGGCGTCTGTGAGCTCAGGGGACCTGTCTACACATTTGCAGATCAGGGGCGGGCCAAGTCAGGAGAGGCCCAGGGCTTCTAGCAGACACCATGGGGGAGGGGTTACTGAACCAAGATTCCACCAGTCATGGTAGACAAGCATGTTGTACCTGCATAGATTCCAGTCTCCTGTCACAGTTTTCTGTAACATCCATCTTGTCACAGGTCTAAATTGGTTATGGGTGGTTTGTTGTTGTTTTGAGCCCTTGGAAGGCTTTGCCATGGAGTCTTGTGGGATATTCTACTGGGCCTGAAGGCCTGTCTTTGTGCTATGGTGCCCAGGAAGGTCAAGGGCTTTCCCTAGCCTCAGAAGGCCCACATGTGGCTCGGGAGGGCAACTTTGGATTAGATCAGTGTTTCTCAACCTTCCTAATGCTGTGACCCTTTAATATAGTCCCACATGTTGTTATCACCCCAGCCAGAAAATTTTTTTTCATTGCTATTTCATAACTGCAATTTTGCTACTGTTATGAACTGCAGTATAAATGTCTGTTATGTGACACCCAAAGGGGTCTCAACCCACAGGTTGACTGGATTAAGATCAGGGCCACAGGCGTCAAATGTGCTTGGGTTCCCATGAAACCAGTGGAGCCAAGACCAAAGAAGGCTCCTGCTCCTTTCATCCTCTGAGGTTTAACTGGACACTTGAGTGTTTTTGGTGTGGTGGAATCGTAGACAGGGTTAAGACAAAAGGAAATTCAGGGCTAACTGGAGACGCACAACACTTTGAGTGTGTGTGCTAAGATTGGAACCCAGGGCCTTTGTACATTCTAGGCAAGTGTTCTAACACTGGGGTATGTATCTAGCCTAGCTTAGCATGTTTTTATTCAATACCTACTATGTGCCAAACATTTGCTAAGATTATGTCCTAGCAGGTGTTCTGGAGCTAGTTGAAACAGTGAACAGTATAGGGCAAAGATGGGTGAGATAGACCAACCCTAAAATAACGGGTATTCTGCTGTCAGCCCTGTGTCTCACCCTCCACTGAATGCTTCTGTGACAGCCTCTTCTCCCTCCACCTTAGCACCCCTTCCAAAAAATAGTCTAGACAGGAAGCCATTGAAGAGAACTCTTTAAAATTGTGATAGTGATCCTAAAGTGTAGCTCTTCACAGTTGGTACCTTCTGGCAGGGGTGGGAAAGAACCCAGTTTTCTTTAAGGGGCTGGCCACTGGGAGTTTGACCTTGCTCCAGTGAGTCTATGGGCAGTACAGTGTGCTTTTTTCCCCCTTCATTTTCTTCCTCTTTTGTTTTGGGGAGGTCACAGGGTGGAGGCATGGACCTGAGAGGTCTGAGAAATAAATGTGATCATATGATTGAGGTGCATTATGGGAAATTTCCAAATAAACAATAAAAATATTGTGTTTAAAAAGAATGGGTATCCCCAACTTCAGCTGAGATAAGACCCCTTACCTGGCTTCTGCAGCTTGTGAACCTTGCTCAAAGTCAAGCCCTGTTACCATAAGGTCTTTAGGGAACTCCCTGATTAATCTCTCCTAGGCTACCTCAGTGAGTCTCAGAGTAGAAGGACCCCCTGTAGAGGTGGCCTGGACAGAATCAAGCAGGTAGGCAAGGGTGCCAGACTGCCTCATATCAGGGGCTTCTGGAGCAGACAGGATCACTCAGCGGGGTACGCACTGTGGACATATTGTATGCATGTCCTCCTGTGCTGAGAATATCCAGTGGAGCCGAATCAAGCAAGAAGGCCCAGCAGTGCATGTGGACTGTGCTCACTAAATAGCTGGCAGTTGATTCTTTGATCTGATAGCCAGAGTCCAGAGTGAGAGACGGGATGTTCTACTCCGGATTGTCCTGGATGGGATCATCCATCCATCTTGAGTGTGCTGCCCTTCCCTCCTCCCTTTTGGCTCCTGAAAGGCTAGCCAAGGGGTGGGTGGATACAGGGCTATAGGCCTGAAGTGGCTGATGACTGACTTATTGAAGTCACTGGCCCGTTTCTGTGCTGCCTCTGTGTGTGTGAGCACACACAGTGCCCTAGGTGGGGGATGCTCAGAGATGTGGGCGGAGAGCCTCGGGGAGACTTCTCAGAGAGTGGGGTGGACCACCAAGGCAGACCACCCGGCGGACTGAGAGGCTGGGATGCTGGGATTCTTACTCAGTCTTGCCTTTATTTCTTCTCTGCTGAGCTCCAGGAAAGGTAAGGACCTGAGAGCCGAGGGGGAGGCCACACCCAGGGGGCTGTGGGGGTCAAGCTGCAGCTGCTGGGAGCAGATGCTCAGCTCCGCCCACCCACTTCCCCACTAAGTGTTCCTCTGTCTGCCCACACAGCTCCCAATGTGGCCACCTGTCTTTAAACACTTCTGGCCTCCGCAGTGTGCTGAAGCCCCTCCCCAAGACAGCTGAGTGGTCTCAGTGGTGGCTCTCCTTGAATCCACTAGGCTGGACTGACCTGGTCCAAGTCCTGGCTTTGGGAAGGCATCCTTTTCATGGTCCTTTAGAAGCTGTGGCTCGCCCCTATTTCCCCACCTGAGCAGACAATCTCCCTGTTTTCCTGAGCAGCTCAGGCTTCAGGGTTCAGTACATTCCTACCCTAGGTTGGGCTGTCCCATGTGTACCCTGGATTCTGGGAAAGGCAGGACTCTGGGGGACGAAGACCTTTGTAGCTGCAGGCAAAGTGTGGGAACACGGTTGCTTTTACTGAGAGGAGCACAGCAGAAATAAATAAGGCCAGAGGGGAAGACCAGAAAATGATGTCTCCATTAGGGCCCGTTTGTTACCACTTCCTGGCCTGCTTGCTTGGGTTCAACTCTGACACCATCTCTTCCTTGCTGTGGGGCCTTGGGAAAGGACTTTAACTCCCCTGAGCCTCAGTTTCCTCCTCTGTGAAGGCAGATAGATTATTGTCAGGATTAAGTAAGAAAATATAGAAAATGTATGTTTAAATGTTCAGCACCTTGCCCTACTCCCCTCGGGTTCAGTGAGGAGTTCTGTCGTCTGTCTATCTACCTGAATCTTAAGCAGGTGGCTCTCTCTCTTTCTTCTGGTCTTTCATGATAAGACCAGGAAGCCAAAGAGGAAGCAGAGAGGGGGTTGGAGGCACTTAGGATTGTCTTGTCCTTTAGGTTCCAGTGGCAGCTCAGCCCTACTAAACTCCTTAAGTATTTCTGCCCACTTGGCTTGGAAGGCTGTAGCCCAGCCACGTAGGCTTGGACAAAACCAGCTACATAATTTAAAACATGAAAACAGGAAGCCTCTTGTTCATAAATGATGGATGATTTCAAGCCTACAGCATTAAGCTAGCCCGAGGCCCTTGTGTCAGTCAATGTACAGGATCCCAGAAGGCTGCACAGAGCACACCTCTAGGAAGCCAGCCCTACCTGAGAGGTGGGGAAGAGGATGCAGGGGTACCCTTCTGTGGTGGTATTAACCCCTCACTCTTCCAAGATCATGGTTTCTGTACCATCTTAGGTCATGGTCTGTTAGAGGAATAGGATGCCTGAGACAAGGTCTCATGGAGCCCAGACTGGCCTCAAAATTGCTCTGTAGCTGAGGATGCCTCAAGGGCTGGAATTACAGGGAAGGGCCACCATACCTGGGTTTATGTGGTGCTGGGATTTGAATTTGGACCTTCACACATGGTAGACAAGCACTCTGCCAACTGAGCCGTCTCCTCAGTCTCAAGACTTGGGTAATAAAGACCATTAGCCAGGTATAGTGGTTCATGCCTTTAATCCCAGCATCAGGGAGGTGGAGAAAAGTGGATCTCTGGTCTACAAAGCAAGTTCCAGGACAGCCAGGGCTGTTACACAGAGAAACATCCCTGTCTTGGAAAACAAAACAGAAAGAAAGGGTTTATATTTTAGTTCAAGGTTCAGGAGGCCAAAGAGTCCATGGTCGGATAGCTGCTTTTGTTCAACAGCAGACAGCAGAGGGCAGGCAGGGAGGAAAAGAGCCTGTGGTGACTGCTCCTGCTCCCCAGGGTAGCCATCAACAATGAACCTGGTGGGGCTGTTGGGACAAATGTCTTGGGACACATTATGTGTCTGTGGCAGACAGTGAGGATGACAGGGACATGCTCTATTCATGAAAACAGTTACTGCTGCTGCCACCATTAAATACAGGGCCGGCCCCTACAGGCTGAAAGTGGTGGCCTGGTTTCCTGGTGGCCTAGTCAAAAAGGGAAAGAAGCACATGGAGTCTAAGAAACTTAAGAAATTGGCCTTGTGCAAAGTTGAACTGTAGCACAGGAGGGAGGGGGAAGATTGAGATGCAGTGTATTAAAGCCGCACGGTATGAACAATAGAATTCCCAAGGAGGGAGAGGCCTCTCCTGAGATCCGGAAGGAGGGAAGGGCCGGGGAGACCAGAGACTTTTCATTCCATGGGGCCTGGCGGAATCCTTGAGCTATAAAAACTGGTAAAGGGTGGCCCACCCTGGTCCCCTGAGTCTTTGGCTCACAGTCATCCTTCTAAGTTTGGGCAATTGGCAACCCTCTCTCATCCCGCCTCCCAGGCCCGCAGCCCACTCCAGGTTTATTAATTTGGAATGTGGAACTGGTTTTCCTCCAGAGAAGCATCCTGCAGACATGGTTTAGGACTGGATTGGGGTGTATGGAGCTTGGCTCCCATAGCTCTGTCCTTGTTCAAGGTTAGGGTTGGGGGAGGGGGTGTCTTTTCCTCATGTAGACTAGCCAGACCTTGTGGGAGCTTCTGGAAGTTCAGGGATACCTGCCTGTCATTCTTGGCTTCTTTTTCATCACTCAGACTTGACGGGAGCCAGGATTAGCCTCTCACGTGTGCACCAGACCCAGGTTCTGGCCACACCTGCAGACTGGACTTCTCTCTGGGCCTAGATTAGTGCTGGTATTGTTGACCAGCAGGAACAGTTGTGGTAAGAACATGGACATCATGGATGAGAGGAAGATCCTGTCTCTACACCATCTTATCACCCTGGACCCCACAGCTTCTGCTGTTATCTGTTTCCCATCATATCCCAGAGGCCTGACTCCTCTTACCTGCCCCTGAGCTTTCACAGGCAATGGGTCATAGGAGTGTGAAAAGGCTCTGGAGAGGATGTGGTGTGGGGCCTTTTTACTACCATATTATGGGAGGAAAAGATCAGATTGCTAAATGTCTCACATCAGCCACCGTAAATGGCAATGTGAGCACAAGACCCAGGCCTTTACTCCTCTTGCTCCCCCCTCATCTCTGACCCTGATGCTGCGCTCTTCTTTTTTTTTTTTTAATTTCATGGATATAGCAAACACCTTAGGGAACAATGTAAAGGGAGAACGGGTTTAATTTTGGTGTCACAGATGTCTGCCCATGGCCAGTGTCATGAATCTGCAGCTCCCAGTCTGGGTCTGACTGCTTCTTCAGCAGGCAGCACTGTTCAGAGAGGCTGTGGAGCAGAGCCCTAGCTTTCAGGAATGGCTCACCAGGAACCAGAATTTTAAAAAAAGTTTAAGGCCATAGTTTCAGCCCTGGCTTCCTGCTTCTTGGTCCACCATGATATGAACAGCCTTTACTCACACTCCTGCCGCCCTAACCTTCCCCACCATGACAGACTGACACCGTGGATCCAAAGGAAGCTTTTTTTCTTCAGCTGTTTCTGCCTGGTCACAGTAAAGCAAATGTAACAAATTCAGCCACATTGCTGTGGCCTGTGGTGAGCTAGAACATCCTGGCAGCAAGGGCCCATGGCAGAGCCAAGTTGCTCACCTCGCTGCAGCTCTGAAGAGTGAGATGGGAATGCTGGGGGGACAGTGTATCTGCTGGGCCATGCATCTACTGACCCACCTGCCTCCAGGTAGGTCCCACTCCCTGCTTCTTTCTGCGCCTCACTCCACGAGGTCCAAGGCCTCAGGATCCAGTCACTTCCTCGAAGCTCATCAGCTATCGACCAGACCTGTACTCCAGAAACTTGTAGATGTTTCAAACATAATGCTGCCTTCAAAGCTATCTCTTTTGGGGGGCTTGGTTTTCCAGAAATTGAACCTGTGTTCAAATGATTTTTTTTTTTTTTGGAAAGATGGTCTTTTTCCAGTACTCATTTAATTTCATGTGTTATGCCAAATACCAGGTTTCTGCCAGGAAAGTTTAGGACATCAGACAACCACCTTAGAGATCAGCAGGTCTGAGTGCTGTGGTTGGCAGGTGTTGAGTACTGAGACCCAGAGAAATTAAGCCCTTTGCCCAAGAGCATTGCAGCAAGACCAGGCACGTAGATTACTGATCCCATACCTCTCATGTTGTAGCAGGCTCCATCCCTTTTCTGCAGGACTCTGGCTTCTTAGTCAGTAGAGAAGGGGGGAGAGGGGGTAATGCAGCAGTTGGTTTTCGTTGGTCACAGCTGTTTCTTGGCTATGCCTGCTTCTTGCCCCTGAGCCAGGAGCAGCCCTGTCTGCCTGTTGGCTGGAGGGAGGGCCTGCATGTATGAGCCAGAAGCTGTCCTCTGTTCATCAGAATGAGGTAGAAGGGGTCCTTCCCACTCCTGGAGAGAGCTTGCCAGGGCCAGCTGGATTTACTCTTCACATCCAGGGTTTGGATCCCTTTGAAAAAGACAGGCTTGTTTCTAGTCTATTCCATTTTCCAAGACCGGGAAGAAAAATGCCTACTATTGGTGGTTGAAGCAAAATGGGTGTGAGCTCAGGTGTCTGCCCTCTGGCCGCATCTGGCCTACCTTGTGCTTCTGTGACTAAAACTTTATTGGAAGATGGCCCAGTCACTGTTTTTAGTATAATCGCTGGATGGTTGGCTGGTTGGTTGGTTTGTTTGGTGTGTGTGTGTCTGGAGATTGACCCTAGGTCCTCAAACTTGCTAGGCAAGCACTTTACCATTGATGTACACACTCCCAGCCCTTTTATATTTTGAGACAAAATCAAAGTGGCCCATGCAGGCTTTGAACTTCTGATCTCCTGCCGCCACCTCCCAAGTGCTGGGATTTGTGAATTTTCACTGCACCCAGCCCATTTTTCACTAAAATGGTAGAGTTGAGTAGTCTTCCCAGAATCCATCTGGCCCTGGCACCTAAGATAAATTCCCCTCCATCCCCCACTGTGGCCCCTGGCCTCTGGCCTAACAATAATTCTTCCTAGGCTGTTCGTACCCAGGCACAATGCCTTTCTGGAAGAGATTTGCCTTTCTCAAAATGCTTCCTCATGAGGAACCCAAATGGAAGCACAAGGAGAGACAGGGAGCAATATGTGGACTCAGGAAGGTCAGCTCCCCACCCTCACCCCACTGTGCTCTCAGCCCTCCCTGTCTGCAGCTACTTAGAGCCTTGGTGGTCTTCAGCATGTCTGCCCTGTCTTAGCTCCATGAGGACAGTCCTGCCAGCTGCCAAGCTTGGTGAGAGGCTCTGGTCTCAGCCCCAGCTCTGTTTGTCTCTAATTCCAATGGACCCAGTCTGAGGGCGATGGTGGGAAGTATCTCAGACTAGATGCAGGGGTTTCTTGGTGTGTGTAGCACAGTATACCATTCAGTCACCATCCCTGCACCCCGGGTCCATGACTCTTCTGGTACCCTCAGAACTGAATGAAGCTGAGAGCTGGGCTCGTGCTAGCTACACTGTGGAAAAAGTGTTGCTGGCCCTGGGGTTAACCTTTAGTAAGCACTGTCGATGTTGTGGCCATATGTTACCTGCTGGTATCATTTAGTCATCACAGTAGCCAAGAAGGTGAGCATATCGCTTTATTCTGAACTTTACACGTTCAAGACTAGACTTTGAGAGGCCAGTGTGTCTGCTCAGTGCTTAAGAGCACAGGCTGCTCTTCCAGAGGGTTTGGCTCCCAGCACCCTTCTGGTGGCTCACAACCATCTGTAACTCCAGATCTGATATCTCTTCTGGCCTCTACAGACACCAGGCATACAAGTGATGCACAAACATAGGCACATGCAATCACTCCTATACATAGAATAAAATAAAAATAAAGTTATGGAACAGAAATTTATTTTAGAAAGAAAGAAACAGTAGGTTCCAAAAGATTAAGTAACTTCCCTAATGGGTGGAGCCTGGGAAGGGGTGGGGCCTGGGAAGGGGTGGGGCTTGGGTCTGTAACCAGGTCTCAGATTTCAGAGACCTCTAAACTCTCCACAAACTCACTCTTGGGTTTACAGTAAAAACTGAAATACCTACTTCCCAGTTGGGAGTGGGGGTTGGGGGGAGGAGGCAGATTTCCTGAGCAGGTGTGGTGGCCTCATCTGTGTGCCTGCAAAAGATGGGCGTCCTATTAGCTGTGTAGCCTTGAGTAACTTGATCTCTCCGCTTCAGTGTGCCTGCAAAAAAACGGAGGGATAACAGGTACCTGTTGTAGGCTTGTCTTGAGCAGTAACTGAATAGCCCTTATGTGATGTGTACAGTACAAAGCTTGGTAGGCCACAGTGCTGGATCAATGTTGGCTGCCATTATCTGCTGTGAAGAGGTCTGCAGGCTCCCCCAAACCCTGGGGCCAGTGGTAGGTGTCCTGCTAGGGTTTGCCCTGCACATATGCAGCCCAACATTAGCCTTGTGACTGTCGCCTGCAGCAGGGCTCTGCTCCAGGCATGGTTCTATTCTATCTCCTTCCCATCTGAGAAATGTCTCCCTAACAGTATGAGGCCAGAGATGTCTGCCAAGCTCCTAAGTCTAAGTCTGCCATATGACTAAATGGTCCATTACAGGCAGATAGTGCCTGTGGTGACCTCTGACATTCATGGTGACCTTTGAACCTGTGAAGGTGCTTGCTGTTCAAGCTTGCAACTCAAGTTTGATCCCTGGAACACACGTAAAGTGGGAAGAGGGGACCAATTCGCTAAAGTCTCTGTAGCATGCACATGTACATGTATGCACACTAAAAACATTGGAAATGTTCATAGCAGTGAGCAGGTGAGGAGCTTTGTACACCATCACCGATCACAATGCTGATGGCATACTACTCCGTCTGAGCCCAAAATGACATGTTCCTCTATAGCAATTCAATTTTATCCTCACTCTTGGCAAGAGACAACATAACCACATTTCCCTGACGAGGAAGCTGAGGCACAGACAGGATACCCTTGTCTGAGCCTGAGATCCAGTCCTCATCTCCTGGCCAGTGTGAAGCTCCTGGGTCCAGCGTGAAGGTCTCTGTATGACCATGGTTCTCAACCTGTGGGTTGCGACCCCTCTGCTAATCTGAATGATGCTTCTCAGGGGTCGCCTAAGACCATCGGAAAATTCAGATATTTACATTACAGTTCATAACAGGAGCAAAAATAGTTATGAAGCAGCAACGAAAATATATTTCTGGTGTGTGTGGAGGGTAAGGGTCTTAGCACTAGGAAGGTTGAGAGCCACTGCTTGAGGGAGCCTGCTTCCTCCTTGGGTGCAGCTGTGGCAAGAGCTGAGCAAGACTTCCAGGCACAGTACATGTGGCATGTACTTGAGAACTACTCTGACATTTGAAGTCCTGGCTCTGGAGTGCTGAGCCTGCTGGCCTCTGACAATCTGTGGAGCCACCAGGCCCCATGGGACCAGCCTCCCACATGGCTACAGAGGCAGAGCCTGGCTGTCTTCGCCAGCCCACACTAAAGCCAAATCCCATTCCAGGGAAGGCCTAGGTCAAGAGTCAGTTTCAGAGGATCCTGTGTTTCCACAGACACCTCATTATCCCAGCCAGCCCCTGTAATCATACAAGCCCACGCCCAGAAGTCATCCCAGGCCAGGAAATCATTCCTTCCCCTCCCCCGCCTTCCGCCCAGGGCGCCCAGATCCTCAGTGTCTGCAGCCACGCTTCTTCGGTGGCCCTCCTGCCTGCCTAACGGTTTTCTCTCCTGCTTCTCCTTGCTCTCTCGGGGACTTGGAAGTGTGGTTATCCAGCTGGGCTGAGTCTCCCAAGAAGGACGTGACAGGTACTGCCTTCGTGCATGCGTGTGAACATGTGTGTCCCAGCATGTGTGCTAAGATGCTGGTGCCTGCAGGGCATGTCTCCCTTCTTCTGCATGTGGGGCTTTTCCACTCCCTGAGCCTCTGCCTGCAGGGAGAACCCTTTACAGTCCTCAGATGAGCTTTGGAGCCTGGTAGAGAGGTGACCAAGTATCAGAGTGAGTGAGTGTGTACTGGCCCAGTGCCTGTGGGTTTGAATCCCGGCTCCGCCATGCCTTGCCTGTGCTGCCCTGGGTGGGTTGCACAACCTTCCCGAAGGCACATAATGAATGCCACCTCTGTGCATTTCTGTGCTAGGATGAGGGTGGGCTGCTGTCATCTTTGGCCTTATCACATTGACCTTCCCAGGAGAGTAGCCAAAGACAAGCCGGCTCCAACCTGAGGCAGTCAGCCCTTGATAACCAAACCTACCTTCCAGAGATCTCTCTGGGGAGCAAGAGATCTGGAGTGAAGAAGGGCCCTTCCTGTGAGTGTGACAAGTTGGACTGCTGCCCCCATTTCCCAGTAGTCCAGACCTTGGAGTTGCTCCAAGGCCTTTAGCTGCCCAGTGAGGTGCCCAGGGACTTAGCCTGTATCTGGTCCATCTGGGTGGAGAGTCAGTTTAGCCTTGTGGCAAAACCCAGGAACAGCAGAACTATAGTGCTTGGAGTCGATGCTGGAAGAGGGATGGAATTTCTAGGAAGAGTCTTCAACAGGAGCCTTCCCTTTGAAGGGCAGATATGCAGGCCGAGGGGTTGGGGGAGGTATGGTAGAGGGTTAGGGTAAGAAGGGGTCCTGGGCCCCACCCCCAATCCCGCCTCCTACCGCTGCTGTTGGCCACAAAGCTGCTGATGAGCATCCTGGAAGAGAGGCCAGAAGAGAAGGCAGTTGGGGAGGACCCCCTTCCCTCCCGGTTGTCCTTATAGTGTTCCCTATGACGCTGGCCTGGGCCTGAGCTAATCACTGGGCTCCTATCCCTTTTCCCCCCCTGATCATGCCAGTGAGCCAGAGCGCACTTGGCCCACAGCGATACATTCTATTCACCAAACTTATAGCTGAGAGGCCAGCAGGCCCAGTGCAGCCTGGGAGGAACTGGCTGTGAGGGACCGTTGGGTCTTGGTGGGATGCCCAGGGTTGGGAGTGTTATGGAGAACCTATGGCAGAGCTCCCACAAGGCCTGGCTTCTCAAGATGAGTCCAACTCTCTGGAACCAGAGGTAGCCCACCTAAACCCACCCTAGAGTGGCAGGGACAACCAACTGAGTCCAAGGCTACAGTCTCCCAGCCTTGGTTTCCCTTCTGGAATGTTGGGGGAAGTCTCTCAAACAGGAAACTCAGAGGTGATGGGCTGATGCCAGAGATCCCAATGGAAAGGGGTCCTGCTTAGCCTGGCATCCAACCCAGAGTGGCCTGGGAGGCTCTGAGCTGGCTCTCTGCAGCTGGTAGGCCCATGACTGCCTGGAGGTGGGTCTAGGAGAGGCATATTGCAGAGAAGTATCTTTAACCCTCTCCATGTGGCTTTTGCCATGAGCTGCCTCTGGTAGTGAGGTCTTTGGTTCCTCCCAAGTCTCCCATAGCCTCTGTTCTCTAGACAGCTGTTTGTCCTTCCCAGAGGGCTTTTTTTTGTTTGTTTGTTTGTTTTTGTTTTTTGTTTTTCAAGACAGGGTTTCTCTGTATAGCCCTAGCTGTCCTGGAACTCATTCTGTAGACCAGGCTGGCTTCGAACTCAGAAATCTGCCTGCCTCTGCCTCCCAAGTTTCCACAGGGCTTTAGTCCCTGTTACTTGAGTGCATTCACAGACCAGCCCCATGAGGTACTGTCTGTTCCTGTTTACAGATGAGGAAGCTAAACCTAGGAAGGGTAAGTGTCCTCCCCAAGGTCACAGAGCAAGCAAGGGCAAAGCAGGACTGCACTGTCAGGACTCTGACACTGATGCTGAGTTTGTGTTCAGGAATGTCCGGTAATGGTTAAGTCTGGGTCATGTCCTACAGCACTGGTATCAGAGGTGACTAGTCTGAAGCACATGGTCTGGTTGGGGAGCCATTTCCACTCAAAAGCCCAGGAGAGGACAAGAGACCTATGTCTGGCGTGCTAAGGGAGCTTCCTAAGAGGCAGACATGCTTAGGTAGAATTGAGATGGGGAAGCATGTAGGGTAGGGCAGGGCAGGGCAGGGCCTACAGGAAAAGCTTAGGAAGAATGTTCCCCGGGGACATCATGGGTGCTCAGTACACGTGCTGAATAATGAATGCTTCATGGAATGAATGGTAGAGGAGTGTCAGAGGGACCAGGGGAGCACCAATCACAAGAAAGGCTGGGATTAAATTTGCCCCTTATTCTTTAAGTCATGAGGAGCTATTGAGGGTGTGGGAGCCAGGAAATGACTTGGCAAAAGCCTAGTTTAGATGCTTAAGTTGACCACAAACCCCCCCAAATTTCTATTCAGATGGTAATTGGAGGTGTTGAGGCTGGGGTAGTGTAGAGACACTTAGGTAGGCCGAGCCACGAGCCACGGACTCTAATAAAGCATAAAGATCCACCTCTTGTGAGGCAGTGCTCTCAGAAAGGCCCACTCCTCTGAGCAGAGCCCAACCCTCATCTGAGCACAAGGGGCTCCCTCCCCCTCCTTCAGGCAGCCGCCTTAAGATCCCAGTTTTCCAGGCCTTGCCTGCTTTGGAGAGGATCCAGAGCTGCTGCTCCAGATGACATCACCACCCACCACCAAGCCTTCTCTCATCTGGATACCTGCTCTTATAGTACCCACTGCCGCACAGCAGCGCCCCATGAGGTAGATGCTAGAGGGAAGAGCTGGGAGCATTGGGGGTGAAAGGGAGGGAGGGAGACAGAGAGAGAGGGGGAGGGAGGGAGAACACCCCACAGCTAGTACAGCTGTCTCCTAAGAAGAGTGACAGCTTGCCGGTGCTGTGTGACCCTGAAGAAAGTTCTCTTCGCTTTACCTTCCTGAGTCCCAGAATCCTAGCCTAGCCCTTAAAGATCCCAGCCAGTTTTCCAGGCAGACTGTGGACGAGGGCTCTGGGTGTGTAGATTTTCCTCTGCTTTGAAATCTTGCCTCAAATTTTTCTTGGCTTGGATCAAAATGAGCTGATATCTGTCCCTTCACTGGCACCTCATCTGAATCCTCACATCCCTGTCCATGGCTGGCCACGATCCCAGAGCGCTTGTTCCTCATTGCCTCTCGTCCCTTTCCTCCCTTCCTTTTCAGTCCTTTATTGTCCCCCTGTTTGGGAGCTAAGACCCTTCCTGCTTAACCCAGACGGACACACAGTCACAGCATCTGTCTGGAAGTACATCTGTTACACACTCAGTGCCTACCGCTAATGGATGTCTGGGCTAGTCAACAGAGGGGACAGCACTCATCTGTAAGAATCCCAAACCCCAGTGTTCACCGGGCATTACCTGTGTGCCAGGTGTCTGGGGATGCAGGTGGGGCAGTGTCCTTCCTGGAGACTAAGTGTCATTGGCACCTGTGCCGCAGGAGTTAAGGAATGTGCTTGGTGGCATGGACATGGGTACCGTCCCCGCCGAAAGGACTGCTTCCCTTCGTGACATTCAGGTCACACACGTGGAGCCAGCTGTGGAAGGTTACTGTGCGATCTGAGCACAATGCTGCAGTTGGGTGCTGAGTGTGACTGACCCCAAGAGGCCCCGATGAGGACTTGCACGTGATTGGGGCTGTTGGGACTTGGAAGCTCTCACCCTGCTACAGAACTCCTGCTGCCGGCCCTATGCCCCATTTGGATCTTGTTTTCACTCATTTTTCACACTTAAGGTCCCCTCAGTGTATGGCCGCTTTTTAGTTTGTGCTACACTTGTGGTGATAAGCACTGATATCCCCCAGGGCACAGAGAGGTTGGCGGTGGCAGGGGGGCGGTGTCTGTCAGCCCATTGCCTAGTCTGTTGACATGTGAATACAGAGGCTGGGCTGCCCTCCTGCCCACCTGTTGGTTGTGTGTCTGCCTGAAATACAATTCTGGCTTTGCAGGGGCTGCCCGGGGATTGCCTGTGTGTACTCATGGGGCACCTCAGCTTCTGAGTCTCCAGAGGGCCCAGCTGGGGCCCACAAAGCCCACATCCTGTGGGAGAAAAGAACCAGGCCCGTGGGTTTCTTTCTCCTCCCAGGAGAGCCTCTTTTGACTCTCCTAGTATTCTCTGGCCACAGACCCTGACAGACCCTTCTTCACAAAGGACACAGAGGTCTAAACAGTGCATCTCACTTTGGCTGCATATCTGAACCGTGGGACAGGATGGGGTATGCAAAGTGACTCATGCCGAGGCCCCACCCATTAAAGCAGGCTCTATGAAGCCTGGGCATGAGCGGTTGGGGATTTAAAAGCTTCTGTGACACTTCTAAGCAGAGGGTCATTGTGTCAGAAGGACAGTGTGTGTGGAAACAGATCAGAATTCTGTGATTAGAAGAGAGGTGGACTTGAACCTTTGGAGAGAGTTTTTCGGCTGTCTATGAGCTGTGGGAACTGCATGAGCCTCTTGAGCTTCTCATTAATTTGTGAGTTAAACGGGAAGAGGAAAGGGCTGTGTCAAGGTGGACTGAAGCCATACCTGCCTGGCATGTGAGTCAGACTCAGTCATGCAGAGGGAGGGGTGTGTCTGAGGGGTGAGGCACCACAAGAGACTGGAAACACTGGGCCATTTCTATGGCCACACTAGTGGTGTTAAGCCCCATCCTTCCAGAACATTGGTAGAGGTTTGCATTTGCTTTTGGTTCTGAGGCAGGTTTCTTGACTAGCAACATGGGCTTACCTTGAACTTCTTATTCTCCTGCCTCAGCCACCAGTGTGGGAATTACAGGCTGACTGACAAATATATGGTAGTAAGAAATGTACTGGGAATTCCTTCGGGGTGGGGTGTCTGGGAAGGCTTCCTGAAAGAGGTGATTAGTCATTTTCTGGCTTGTGGATTTGTGTTAGCTAGCAGGGCATGCTGTCTATGGAAGTGTCCACAGTAGAAGGAGCAGAAAAGATTTGACAACCATATACCCTTTAGGCTGAGATGGGCACCCAGCCTGTCCATTTGCCAGCCTGGTGCTTGTTTAATGAATGTCACACTGATACGGTGGCCAAACAGGACAAAGAACTGCCTTGCTCCTGGAAGCAGGGCTCACCAGCCCTCTGATACACTCCAGCCTTTGACTCTGGGGCTTTTAAAACTGCCCAGCACTTAAAGACAAGGGGAGCCAGGTAGCCTCCATCTGTTGAGATGGCAGAGACCCCCAGGCAGGCTCCTCTGGACAGCCTAAGGCTGCTGTCTGCCCACCCCTTGGAGAGCCAGGAGGACAGGAATGGAGCCGAACTTGAGGAAAAGTTGGTGTGGGGAGGGGCGCTAGGCTCGCCAGCACTGGCTCTGGGACTTTCTTCTTGGGTTTCAAGTAAACAGTCTGGGCCCTCCTCCCATCTCCTGCCTCCACCCCCAGCTCCTCATTCGATGGGTCTCATGTGTTTCTATTTAAGGGTTGCAAGTAAGCCCCAGTGATTGGCGGCCTCAAAGCCTCTTGACTCTTTGCTGGACCTAGGCTGTGGAGAAGTTCTCTCCCTCTCCCCTCCTGAGGGGAGCCCTGCTGCCTTTTCTCTCTGGGTTTCCAGGCTTGGGTAGAGGCAGTCAGCCTGCTGGACCTCCCACTCCTCTCTCTTTCTCTCCCCTGTGCTCTGGCCTCTGCCTTCATGGGCCGCCCACTGCGCTCCTGTGGTCCTCCTCTCACACCCCAGCCAGCCCAAGAGTCTGGAGAGATGGGAGGCTCCAGGCCTCTCTGCAGACTCCCCCATGCCGGCCTGTGACTAACTCCTCACACGCAGCAGCAGGCTTTTCCCTCAATTTCCTTGGCTTCCGTCTCTGCCTGTCTCCACCCCCTTCTCCTCCCCCCATCCCCTGGCTCCCCATGTCCCCCGGTCCCCGCGGTGCAGCGGGCCGGTGTGGGGCCTTGCTATATGGCCTGTCCTTGGGGCCCAGCAAGCTGCGAGCCCTGGCCACGGGCTGCTCCTCGGTGCAGAGCTGGCGACCGAGCAGCCTTCCTCGAGGGCAATGGACAGAGGGCGCCCTGGACGCGGGGCTACAGCCGGCCGCTGGCTCACCGCGTGCTTTCTGCCCTCGCCAGGTGCCGACACCAACGCCGAGCCCATGATCCTGGAACAGTACGTGGTGGTGTCCAACTATAAGAAACAGGAGAACTCGGAGCTGAGCCTCCAGGCCGGGGAGGTGGTAGATGTCATCGAGAAGAACGAAAGCGGTGAGTGCCTGGCCTTTGGCTGTCCACTCCAGGTTCCAGCCTGGCTCCTGGGCCCGGCTGGGTTTTTGTTCCTCGCCTCCTCCCCCCACCTCTGCAGCTATACGTTATTTCCATCTGGCAGGGAGAGGGCCGAGGAGTCTGAAGTTCCCCTGTTGGTTTGGGCTGCAGGCCAGCAGTTTGCCTGGTAGTGGAAGAATGTCTCCCTGGCTTGAGGCTAATTAGCCGGCTTGTGCTAATGCAAGGCCAAGGTGGCATGGAAGCAACCATGCCTAATTCAGGGACCAACCCCCGTGCCATCTGAGGCCCAGAGGAGATGGTAGCTTTAGCTCAGGGGTGCCCAATGACACTTTCCCTGTTGAGCCCTCTGTCTGCCAGCTAGGAGTGGGAGGACCCAGCCAGCTGGTTGGAGAAGGCAGGCATGACATCACAATTTGTTCCAAAGTCCCCAGACCCCTAGCAAGATGTCTGAGGAAGGGCCAGGTCCTGTGGGAGGTTGGCTAGTGTCTGGTCAGTGAGTGGGTGGTGAGCGAAACCACCTCCTGCTGAGCTCGAAGCCACCAGGACTTGGGAAGAGGGCCCAGGCACTGGATTAAGCCAGGTCCTAGAGGGGTCCTGCAGCAGGTCACTTTGTCATTAGGAGCTGACAGAGACCATGCCCATGGCTTGCCTGGATCTGCTGGCTCCAGGGTTTTGGCATAGTGGACCAAATCCCTTGATGTCCTTGGCAAGAAAAGGCACACTCAGCAGATAGAGAAAGGTCTGAGTCCATGTTGCAGGCTCACATGGCCCTTGGAGGGACAGAGGGCCCTTGAAACCACAGCATCCTCTGCTGCTTGCCCACAGCCTGCCGGGTGGCACTTGGACAGGTTCGGGATCTGTATTGGTTTCAGTTTCGGTTTGCTGGGGGCAGGCCTTGTATATATTTTACCCTGGGATGGCCCCTTCGAGAGGGAGGGCCTGTCTTTGTTCCCTTCTAATATTTTGAAAGGAATACAATGCAAAGGGTGGCCGTGTCCATTCTATAGACAGAATGACTGAGGCACAGAGAGCTGGAGCGGAAACAAATCTCCTGAGGTCAGAAACAGTGCCCGGACCTCTGAATGATAATGCCTCTGGGTGGCTGTAGAGACCTTAAAGAAATTTCAGTGGACATTCTTGGGGAGCACAGGGCTAGACTCCCCCTTCTGAGGCTGGTGTCATCCATATGAGAGTCAGGCTTTGTCCTTGTGCCTGGGTGGTTGGCAGTGACACTGCACACTTGACAGAACATGACCTGGTATCAGATCTTGATTCCAGGTGAACATCACCACACTGGTTTCCTTCCTATGTAACTTTACAGTGTGGTACTATCAGCCCCGTCTCCCTAATCTGTAAGGAAGCTGGCATTGCCTTGGGGGTTGGCTGTGTCCCAAGTCTGTGAGGCCACCTGAGGGATCTCTCAGGACAGAAGGAAAGGGAACAGGGGAAGGAAGGTGCTCACTTGGGAGGTTGCTCCTAGGAAAAGCTGGAGCATACTTTTGAAGGCAAGATCAGTTCCTCGGGGACTCTCCTGCTGCCACATGTGCCCTGTCATGCCACCACTGCTGTGTGACCCTGAGTAGCAGGAAGCGGTGAGCCTCCGAGTCTTTGGAGTCAGTCAGCCATTGACCAAGATGACAGAACAGTCCTTCTACGTGACCCCAAGAGTCCAGGCTGAGTGTGGTGGCACATGCCTTTAATCCTAACATCCAGGAGGCAGAGGCAAACAGTTTCTGTGACTTGGAGACTAGCCAGGTCTATATAGTGAGTTTGAGTCTGTCTGAGGCTAAATAGTGAGACCCTGTCTCCCCCCCCCCCCCCCCCCCCCCCAAAAAAAGTCCCTAGGGATTCATTTGCCTTTTCCCTTCCTGTTCCATTTCTAAAACCCCTGGACTCTTGCCTGGGGTGAAGAAAGAACTCAGGGAAGGTGGTGTGCGTCTGAGATATCTGCTTCCCTGCTTACCCCCGTCATCTGAGCAGCCCAGCCTGGCACAGAGACCACATCAGAGAGCTGCTGTGCTTAGATTCTAGATACTACCAATAGATGAGTAACTTCAGAAGCCTTCATTTCTCTGGACCTTACCTATTCCTCCCGTAACAGAAGGATAACCCCATGGCTGCCTGGAAGTAGATGCTAGAACAAACAGTTCCCAGAGCCCTCTACCTTGTGTCTGAACTGCTAGGGGACTCACCAGGGCCCTAGGTGTCAGATGGAGAGAGCCTCGTTGTCTGTAGCTTTTCTACTATTCTGGTGGTTCGTAGAGATAGCTGTGTGTGTTTGAACAAGGATCTGGAGTACTGTGTCTGTCTGTCTGTCGTCTGTCTGTCCACCAAAACCAGGATGGCTTGGATGTACATCCAGCTTAACGAGAGACAGAGTAGAGGAGAGAAAGTTAGGTGACCCAGGCTTCAGATCCTGGGAAGTGATTCTCTGGGAGGGAAGCTGGAGGCTGGATTGTAGGAGTTGTGGGTGAGGCGTGTTCATCCTGTGAGCTGGTTTTGGAAGGAGTGGTGGGTGAGGCTTCCGAGCTCTGGAACAAAGACCCAGTTGTGATGTCTTTGACCTGGGACATGGCGAGCGTGTTACAACATTTCCACTGGCATTGTTGGGCTGCAGCCCTGGTGACTGCCATCCCTCAGTCCTCCCATTGAATGCAGGCCTCTGCCTGTGTGTTCTTTCACTTAGCTGGGACTTGCTCAAATGGAGGATCCATGGAGATAACACAGCAACCTCTGGCTCTGCCTGTTTCTCAGAGGTCCCCTGTGACCTGAACTACAGCCACAAGGTAATGTGGGCTGTAGACATGCCAGCACCATGTGTGGCTGTCATCCATCTAAAGCCTTCTGTCTGGAAGGTGATTCCAAGCCCATAAACGGTCGGTTGGTGCCGGGCCCCAGGCTCCAGATTGAATAGGACAGTTCTATTCCTGTCATAGAATAATCCCCCGTGGTAGGAGGTACTTTAGCCATTCTGCAACTAAAGTAACAGGCAAAGAGTTTAGGTGATTCTTAGAATCCGAAAGCTGAGGTCTCTGCCTCCAAAAAAAAGGCCTGAGGGAGGCTGAGAATTGGCTGACCTTCAGTGCTGAGTGGGTATCCCATGTCAATGATACGTCAATTACAGACATGGACTGGGCAAGATGCTCAGAGTCTCCCTGGAACATCCTTGGCAAAAGCAGGGATGTTCCGATCCTGCTGGCATGCTGTTCACAGGCAGTGGGTTAGTACTGATTTAATTGATCTTTGAATTTGGAGGCAGGCATCAGTTGAGATCTCAAGAAGGTGATGGGTTCCCATGCTGAGGGAAACCCTCCCTGAGGATCACATATATGGGTAGAAGTCACAAGCACCTTTTTTGAACAGAAAGAGCCCATGTAGGAAGACTATTCTCCTCCGGCTAATGGGATCACATAGAGCGACTTTGGTAGCTTTACCATCCAGCAGGCCATGCCAGGGCCTGCAACAGCCACTGTTTGTGGAAACCTCTTGACCCTTCAGCCTTTGTTTGGTACCTGAAATGTCTCCTTGTAGGACATTCTTGTATCTCGGAGACCATATCAGCTACACCTTCTGGCAGGCGTAGCTGGCCTGACGTTTGCAGACTGGTGATGTCAGGGCCCTGGTTGCTAGTTTCCATGTTGAGCAAAGCTGCTTCCAGCTTTCCAGGATTGTTTCCTTCCAAGACTTCAGCGAGGGCAGTAGTGTGGAGATGTCAACAGGATTTCTCCTGCCTCAGCTTGCGTACTGTGTCTTCACTTACTTCCTGGCATTGGCGTGATGCATGGAAGGTTCTCACCCTTCCTTAGAAACAAGAGATTTTGAGCTCTTGTCAATCCACTCAGATTCCCAGTGAGAAAACTAAATCTGGGGAATCTTTGTCTTCCCATGCAGTGCTTTAGTACATTTGCTCTGTGACTAAAAGCTGGAAATTCTTCTAACTTTCTCAAGAGACTATTGAAAGACTACGGGAGAATCTCACAGAGCCAAGAGTGAGATGTGAGTCCCAGCCTGGGAAAGCAAAGGCTAGGACTGGGGGGAAATGTCAGCACAGGCCTTGCTCTTATCCTTGCTAGGCTCCATCTCTGCCTACCCCCTCATGCTTGTGTGTGTGTGTGTATGTATGTGTGTACACATGTATGTGCCTCCACTATATATAAGTGTGCATACATGTGCGCGCGCACGCTTGTGCAGGTGTGAGTGTGTGTGAGTGTGCACGTGCATGTGCACGTGTGTGCCACTCCTTCCCTCTTTGGTACCACATCGACTCAGAGCACAGTTGTGCACTTCTCCTCACTGCACACCAGCTAATCTTTCTTCCGTTCACCCAAGATGGCAGCTTGTTTACACCGAGTGATTTGTGTACCTCAAGCTCTCTGAGTTTTCCGTTGAGATAGCTACCAACCATTCACTAGCTTCCGGTTCTGAGTTCATATTTTAAAGTTTGAGCTGGAAACTCAACAAACACTTGTGGCCCTGGTTCATGGGCAGGCTGAGGCAGGAGAATCATTTGAGTCTACAAGTTGGAGGCTCATCTGAGAAACATAGGGAGATACCCTGTCTTACACACACACACACACACACACACACACACACACACACTAATCTGACTGACTTCTTGTCAGCCAATGGATTAACAGCCCTTAGATGTGATATATAGCCCTAATGCAATCAGCAGAATCCAGAAGAATTGCCACAGGGGTGTGATTATGACTGTTTAGCTAACCTCTTCAGCATCGACTGTTGGAGGCATGTTTTATTGTGTGTGTGTGTGTGTGTGTGTGTGTGTGTGTGAGAGAAAGAGAGAGAGAGAGAGAGAGAGAGAATGAGAGAGAGAACAGGCATTATTGTGGAGGTCAGAGTTGGTTTGCTCCTTCCTTCTGGTCCCCTCTTCTGGAGATTCTGGGAGTCAAGGATCAAACTTAGGTCACCCAGCTTGTGGGACAAATGTTCGCATTTATTCCTGTCAGCTAGAAGGCATGTGTAAGAGAGCCATTTGGGTAAGGGGTACCCCAAAACATGGGTGTCTGCAGCCATTTATTTGAGAGGCTCTGTATGTAAGCAGAAAGTATGTATGCAAGAGCTTGGAATTCAAATACTGGGTTTCAGGTGTACTGCCGTGGCCAAGGAGGCTGCTCTGTGGTGGAGGGCCTGCTTAACATGCTCAAAGCCTGGATTTACCCCAGCACAGAGAGGGAAGGAGGGAGAGAGGGAAAAAGAAAGATAGAGGGAGGGAAAGAAAGGGCATGAGGCAGAGAGACAGAGAGGGAGGGAAAGATAATCCAGTGTTACCCTGACATTAGGAACAAGAATCGATTTGCTTCTTAAATTTTTTTTTTTTTTTTAGATTTATTTTATTTTATGTGTATCAGGGTTTGCCTTCATGTATATATGTCCACCACATACATACCTGGTACCTGCAGAGGCCAGAAGAGGGCGTCCAATTCTCTAGCACTGGAGTTATTGATGGACATAAGGGTGCTGCAAACTGAACTCAGGCCCTCTGTAAGAACAAGTGCTGTTAACTGGTGAGCCATCTTTCCAGCCCTTCAGTTTTCTTTTTCCAAAGTAAAAGAGGGCAGGGATATGTACCACAGGGACTGTTTATAAAGGTGAAGCATACTGTGCTCATTAGCACACTTATTTGTTTATTTCATGTTATTTGAATATTCCCTTTGTCCCAGACACTGTGATAATTGCTTATACACACAGGGTTCATATCTAATTGGTATGAGAATCCAAGCTCTTAAGATGTGGACCGTATTGTGAGGATAGGGCAGCTTTAATTTTTTTTAACTTACATTTATTTCTTAGGAGTATGGGGCTGCCAGGGGGCATTCATGCCACAGATGCATGTGGAGTTTGGAGGATCACATATAGGAGGTGGTTCTCTCCTTCTATTGGATCAGTCCTGGAGATGAAACTCATGTGGTTATACTGCTGGCAAGCAGCCCCACCCACTGATCGATCTCACCCACGTGGCAAAGCTTTATAGGCTTTCCGATGTCTTAAGTTGACTTTGTTTAGCTTCTAAGTCTTGTGCTTAAACTTGGCTTAACTAAGGAACAACCTGAATGCTGACCCAGACTTCCAGGCTATGCTGCCTAAGAAATGGACACCCCAGTAAAGACATGCTAAGCTGTTTCTAGAAAGGGCAGTCCATTGCCAGATGCATTGCAGATTAACCAACCAACATTTCTATCTCCACAACAGCCTGGTAAGAGTGATGCTTCCTGAGTATGCACTAGGAGGTATTGTCTGACCCTCACAAGGTCCTGTTGGAGCATCAGAAAGCTTTGCTTTCTGTTAGCTTGTCTCTTCCTAAATGCATGGGTGTCCCTGCTGTATTTGCCTAATCAGCAATTCCTAAGTCCATTCTGGTCCAAGGCCATCTCTGGTATGCAGTATGTTCACTTCGCTGGCTGGAGGAAAGGGGGCAAGAGAGCATAAATCCCTGAGCAAGCAAGCCCAGAGCCCATCAGCCCCACCTTAGTCACTGTAGAACTGAGATCATCTTAGAACTGAGATTGCAGAATAGTCTTTGACTACTTTGAGTCCCTTGGAAAGTTTCTTGGATCCTCTAAGCATCTTGTCTTACCTATGTAACAGGGGACAACTGTACAGCCCTGCTATGAAGTTGGAATCCTCTAACTTCAAAGGGGCTCTGTGTTCAGGGACAGAGACACGGCGAGTGCCCAGTGCATAATAGCACAGCTAGGTCCCTGGACTGGGAACTTGTTGGCCTAACATGCACAGAACCCTTGTTTGACCCGTAGTAGCACATAAACTACATGTGATGGTACACATCTGTAATCCTAGCACTTGAGGGGTAGAGACAGGTGAATCCAAAGATTGAGGTCATCCTTGGCTACATAGCAATTTTGAGGCCAGACTGGACTGTACGAGATCCTCTCTCAAAACAAAACCATGCCAGACTGGTACAGCAATGCACAGTTTACTGCCCTGCGCCAGTTTCCCACCTGGCCAGAGAGTAAATGATACTCAGTGGTTCTAAGAGCTCTGTGGGCCTGTGAGGCAGAGATAGCACCAGAAGGATCACTGCCCATGATGTTAGGACTGCACCTGCCAGAGCCACCTCCTTTGGAGCTCTTAATTGCACAGTTGTCCTTGTCTCAGCCAGTGACAAAAAAGGGCTTGTGACCGAGGCCAGACTCAAGAGCAAATGCCTTCAATTGGGATGCTTTACACAAGGCTGGCAGAGAGGAGGCCCACCTAAGATACAACCATGCTGACTATCAAAGTCCTGTCATCTAGGTTGGAGCTGAAGTGCTAAGGGCCAAGACTGGGCCTGGAGGCTCAAGGGGGCAGGCTTCTGGAAGAGCCTTAGAAAATGAACACATTCCAGAGGGCAGAGGGGAGTGTGGGCTGGTGGGCAGGGACTAGGCACTCAAAGCAGAAGCAATATGGTAGGATGGGCAGCCTTGTGTCAATTAGCCACACAGGCTTCAGTAAGCAGGAGGGCTGCCTGCTGAGGAGAGCTTGGCACCCGTCTTCCTGGCTCTCGAGGAGGGCAGCAGGAGCAGGGGTTGGGGGACAGGGAGATTCTAGAACTAGTTCTTCCTTCAAGCTGCACGAGCCATGGCTGTGTTGGGAAGGCATCCAAGAGTTTGTCAGTACCGAGCGCTCCCAGCCCCATGCCAGGAACCTGCTGCCAGGTGACAGGCAGGGCAGCAGTGCTGGGCTTTCCCTCTGTCACACTTCCAACCTGCTCAGGTTGGACAGGAAGAGCAGCCAGTCACCTTCCCCTGACACTGTCTCTGTAGAGAGAGGTGACCTGACTCTTCTGATTCAGTCCACTCTTGCCTGTGAGTGCGAAATCCTGGAGAGCCTGCCTACCTGCCAACACACACACACACACACACACACACACACACACACACGTACGCACATACATACACATGTCCAGATGCCTTTGTCCCCAGTAGAAGTGGCAGGTCTATTCCCCAGCTGAAATAGAGGGAGAAGCTCTTCCCACGTGTCCTCTGCTCTTATGTAATGGGCTTTAGCTAAGTGCAGGGTACTTTGTGGGGAGTGTAATTTGTCAGAACCTCAGGGAATCTGGGTTGAAAAATTGCCCCTTCCCTGTTCTCTCCCCAGCTTACCCCATAGCTGCTGATATCACACACTTCAGCACTTGGGTTTTCAGTAATCATTGTGGTAGCTGAGGGTAGCCCACGGCAACCACCCTCATTCCTATCAGCATCTTTTCAGATTCCATAGCCTCATCCTCTAGGTGTCCAGTGCTGACCGAGAATCCTAGCCTTAAGGTGGGGATCGACTACGGTGACCCAGTTAGCTCACATGACCTGAGAAGCCTTGTGGGAGTCAGTGTTCCATGGGGTTCCCCAGCTTGGAGCCTGTTGAATCCCCCAAAGCAGAGGGAAGCTTCTGGTTCCTATAGCCCATGTTCATCTCTTTCTGGTTGACATGTGTGATATGAAACTGTCCTTTGAGTTTCACTGTCTCGGCCCATGCTCTTGATTCCTCTTCCTAGTTGGGCATCTCTCAGGCTCCTGCTAAAATTCATTTGTTTCTCTCAAGCTTCTATTGGACTGGATTGTGGGGAAATGGCCCAGGAGAGCCACAGGGAGTGACAGAAAGCCAAACTCAGAGTCAGTCTGCCAAGGACTAATGGTAATAAGAGCAAACTGTGCCTAGATCTGAAACTGACGCATGGTAGTTGTGTATCCCTCTCCTATGGTCTGGTCTGACGGCACCAGAACAGCCATCTTTGGCTTGCCATGTCTTGAAATCTAAGTGGCCAGAAGTCTGAATGTCTGTTCTCTCCAATGCCTGCTGGGAATCATCATCAGAGAGGTCAAGGCCACCTGGGGAAATGCCTGTTCCTGCTAGCTAGCCAGGGATTTTGAGTGTTTTCCAAGGTCATCTCTTTCTGAATCATAAAATTTTCAGTTTCACAGGATAGAAAAGCGTGTAATTTTTAAAACCTCTTGGTAAGAGACAAGGTGGAGGAGCTTGGTGTTCTCTCCAAGGAGGAAATTGAAACTCAGAAAAGTGAGGTAACTTGCCCCAAGGTTGCACAGCCAAGAAGGCAAGTATGAGCTTTATGTAGCATTGTCTGTCTAGGTTGGGAGTCTGAGTGCTTGCAGCCTGGATTTTTTTTCTTTGGAAGGGCAAACCCCAGAAAGCTTTGCTGTGTGACTTCCCCATACCCTAAATGCTAGGAAGTAGAAGTCAGTTCCTCTGGAGCAGGAAAAGGCCAGGGACTGCCGGTCAGAGAGACTCTGAAGGAAGATGGAGAAGGTATCCTGTGTTCTCCCTCCCCAGCTTGGCTCCCCAGGTCCTTCAGGAAAGGCTGGACCATGTGAGTAGTAGGTCTGGAGGGGCTTGGGTATAGCCTGAGCTCTGCCTCCCTGGCACTAGTTCAGGTACCTTCAGTCCATGTCACCTTTCTCTGCTTATAACTAAACAGAATCATCCAGCCCCTCTCCTCCTGCCCCAAGGGCATGCATAGGACTGGACAGAGCAATGGTCAGGAATCCACCATTGCCTTGCCCTTGCTGACAGTGACATCCCTGAGACTCTATGTGTAGTTCAGATACTGTGGACGGATTACATTCACCATGTAAAAGGATTCAAAATGGCACATGGACTGAGTTCTGTGAGTTTTGTGGAGGCTCAGTGCTGGGCTGGGTGGAGAGAAGGCTTCTGAAGAAGGCACATCCTGAACAAAGGAGTAGCAGGCAACTTGCCAGGGTGGAGAAGTCAGGCGTTGCCCGAAGGGTGAATAGGTGGAAGGGACTGATAAGATCTGGCTGAAGGAAGGAGGTTGCCCTTGAGTAGTTGAGTTCAGCTGCAGTAACTGACTGAAAGGCCCTACTGTGTGATATCAAATAGCAGTTATTCCCTGATGTGCAGAGGGAAGGAGGTGGGCAGGGCTATCTCATGCCTCTGGGACTTTGATACTGGGGAACCGGCCTCTAAGGCCTTAGAAGTAATGTAACAGGTATCAGTAGATGGGAGCAGGGCTTTCTGACCACTGTACCTGCCAAACCACCGCTCCCAACTCAGCCCTTTAGGCTGTAACTGAGACTAGATTTTAGACTCAACTTCCCCAGCCCTGCGTATTTAGAGACTCATTCCCCTGACATGTCTGCATACACAGCCAGAAAATGCAGACTTGCTTGTCTAGCCTAGGCTCTAGAGTGAAACTGGGGACAAGCTGGTATGCTGAGTCCCTTTCGGACCCCAGACTCAACCCCTGCAGCCTCCTCTCAAGAAGGTCTCTGTTGCCGTTGGCTAGGTACCCAGGCCTGACACTCCTGGACACTCTGTCTTTCTCATTTGTTTCCTGTTCTTATAGGGCCCCAGCCTGCCTGTTGCTCCTTGTACTCACGTATTTGAGCTGTTGGCTGGTTTGAGCCAGTTTGTTGGGAGGAGACAGATAGCCAGCCAAGTGTGGCAAGAACATAAGGCCTTAGGTCCCTCTACCAGCCAGCATCTACAGCATCAACTACAGGCTCCTACCATGGCCGGCTTGACTGACTAAGCTCTCTCTAGCCTGGTGGTGCTTGCTGCCAGCTCCAGACACCCACTTCTTGCCCGAGGCACTGGGTCAAGGGATTGCCACTTAGCACAGCACTCAGGGTGTCATGTTAATGGGCAGAGTTGTAGAGCCATTCTGGAAGGAAGCCAGGCTTTGCATACGGTGTTCTTGGTCCATCTAGGCTCTAAGCTCAGCTACCAGTTAATGGGTGACCTCAAGCCACTTTTCCCCTTAGAACACCAGCTGCCCTTGTCTGAAGGGTACAGGGCTGACAGCAATGCCCACGGTTGCTTCTTTGATCTGAAGCTCCCCAATTCCCTAACCACTGCACTTTGATCAACTGAGCCAGAAGTAGCCTCTCTATCCCATGGTGTGAAGATCTTAGAGTTATGCTACCCCCTCACCCTCGGGGCCTATGTAAACATACAGCCTTTCTCCACACAGGAGGCACAGGGGAGGGGAGAGTGGCCATGTTGACCATCCCCCAGCCAGCTCTCCCCAGCTGCCAAATGGGTCAGCGGCTGCAAGCATCCCTGGGTTTGTAACAGTGATCACAGGGATTGTGGGCTCCTGGACCCCTTTGGAATTGGCTTATAGAGGCCAAATGCTTTGCAGATTAAATTTCCAGAGAGAGAACAGCTGAGCTTCCCTGAGCCACTTCTTACTGTTGCAGTGAAGGGGCTTCCATGTGTGCGTGCATTGTTCTCTCTGATGAAAGGAAGAGGGAGAAGGAGGTTAGTGCCCCCTCCCCCTGCAGATGACATCAGCCACTGGGGCAGCTGGCACTTCTTGGATTCTCTAGGACGTGCCTGGGACATAACGAATTTCATGATAGGGTTTTGGGGTGGCTTTTCCCCCCTCTTTAAATAATGTTTTTGAGGAGTTGCCATGGTGAACTGTTGGAAGCAGAGGGGCTGATGAATATCTTTGGTCATGTCAGATGAGGACAAGATTACCCAAGTGAGGGAGAGTGTCCCTCCCGTCAGCAAGACTGTGGGGTTCCAGGGCTACCCTGCCAGAAAGCCAGGGCCATAATCACAAACAGACTGGGATCACTTACAACCAGAAGTATTACTTTAGACTCTTGGCTTTGGTGGGGAAGAATGTAGTTTCCCTCAGCCCATCCCCCACCCTCAAGTTTAAACAAAATCTGTGAAAGCCATAGCTCTGGGCCTTAAAGAGGCCAGAATTCAAGCCAGGGAGCCGCCTCACAGACCCAGCTTTGGAGAGCTCCACTGAACTCCAGTGGTGTTGAGCCTGGGAATTGCCTTGAGCAATTTGCCTTCCCCATTCCTCTTTGAGGTGAACTGGGGAATCCCATTTTCCCAGAGCTGTCCTGTTTTCCTGGGACTTCCTCTCCACCGACACATCCAAGTATCCAGGCATTGTCTGCACACGTGCCATATACTTCTCAAACCTTTTCCCCTACTTTAACTGGTGCTTCCCAGACAAGCCTCAGACAGAATGTCCCACTCCTAGGCATTAGTATGGCAGAGTCGTGGCTTTGTATGGAGCATGGTGCCCAGGTGCTAAGCAGATCTTAGGGGCTGTGTGGATCTTGTTGCCAAAGTAGGATTGTAACCAGCCATCATTGGAAAAGAGCACAGGAATTTAGCTCCTCATCTGGGTTTCACATAAGGAAACTTAGCATCCAGGGGTCCTGCCTCACAGGCTCCCTTTAAGTATTTACTCTCCGCTGCTTCCAGGGCCCAGCCCTGTCCTAGGCCTCAATCAATAGGCAAATACAAACATACCTCCTTGGATCCAGAGGGCCTCTGCTTACAGTAGGGTCAAAGCTCTTGACATTGACACAGCCACAGGGACCATTTTAGACCTCTGTCCAGTCTGCCCTGAACAGCCCCATCTTTCAAATCCCATGAAGACCGCCCAACACCTTACCTTGTAGATGAGGTTCCCGGGTGGGGCAGGTTCTGATCTAGAGGCCAAGGCAGGAGGAAGGGGATAGAGACATTACCTGTTTTTACCAATACTGCTTCTTTGTGAAATGACTTTGTAGCATGCTGTAGTTAAGGGCTAGGCACTTAGATGAGAGTGTCTTGGGCCTGTCATTGCCAAAATGTATGTAGAGGAAGAAGATGTTCATAGCCCGTCCCTGCCCACCACATTCTGCCGTTAGACTCTGGCTAGGCCTTCTCACTAAAGACTATTTCTAGACTGGAATTCCCCCTCCAAGAGTTGAGAGTTAGTTGGACAACTTGGCAGCTGAGAGATGAGAATGTGGAGAGCAGTCTAAGACCTCTCTCATCTCTGCCAGAAGAGAGGTTATTGATCAGCCTTATTCAGAATGGAAAGATCCAGAGCCAAGCAAACAGGCGTGTAGTCAGGAGAGACATTAGAAGCTTTTGTTCATTTCTTTGCACACAAACCTTTCTCTCTTGCTGTGTGTGCCAGGCACAGAGATGTGTTACAAAGACCTTCATGAAGAATTAAAGAGGAAACAGAGTTACACATCATTGCTCGGCTAAGTGGACATTCCTCATGTCCCTCCCTTCTACTGTTGGTAGTACTGGGAGAGCCGCTTCTCTCATTGGCCACACAGTGGTGATAGGATTACCAGTCATTGTGGAGAGTATGTGGCAAACTGGGCATGGACCAGGGGAGTATCTGGTTTGAAGTGATCTTTCTCTAACACTGGGGTAGCATCTACATTAGATACATTCTCAGGAGCCAAGGAAATAAGTTGGTGCTTGGAGACATGCAAGTGAGGTGGAGCAGGAAGTGCGGAGAGCCTCTTACTTACTACAAACCCCTCCAAGGCTCCAAGGTGTCATTCCCGGACAAGGTGGTTTAGCGATTTGCTGCTTTCTGGAGACTGAGTATGAGAAAGAAGCCTTTGTATATGGCAGGTGAGTGGTCTAGGATTACCTTTGTGCCAGGCATAGGACAGAATGCCCTTCCTGTGGTTATCACCCCACAGTCCTGCACAGTGTAGTAATGTGACCTCTGCTGTATAGATCAGACAGCCATGGCTACAGAGCTCCATATTCCAGGCCTTCATATGTGTGTGCAGCACCCAGGTAACCAACCCTGTGGATTAGTAGGCGCTGGGTAAGACAGTGTGGCAAGGAAGCTGTTTGGGATGCAGCTGTCTCCCCTGTGTTCTCGGGGGAGAGGGGATCCCCTAGGGCATCCCACTCAAGAGTCCAAGTTGTACCCATTAGGGAGGGCTTCTTTGTGGGTCCTGGTATACGAACCTGTGCATATGGTCCCAATGGAGCCTGCGGCCAGACTGCATGGTGTCCTCAGATGGGCACCTCCTCCCTACCCTGTTCCTCTAGGAGCCTTAACCTGGGAGTAGGCCTGTCCCTGGTGAGTGGCCTTCTGTCCTCCCTGAAGTTCGATGTTCCATTCCTGTGAGGGGAGAGGCCCAAGTAAAATGCTCCAGCTGGGTTCACCAGAAGGTTGCAGGGGCTCCAGCTCTTATGGATGGGAGTGTCTGCCTCCTGCATGGCCAGGGCCATTTAGACAGCCAACAACAATAGGCTGTGTTTCCGTTCCCTAGGTCAGGTCTCCCTGAGTGAGAGGAGGTACTGTCCATGACTTCCCAGCACTGGGGAACTGGAGGAGGAGAATTGCCCAAGGACTAACTGCACTCCATTCTAGCAGGACAGAATGCACTGGGCTAGAGAGATGGGGGCTCATGAGAACCAGCCCAGAACCAGCTTACATGGACCCCAGGAGTTGAGCGTGGGAGATCTTGAGCCTGTACGGAGAGGACTGGGGTGACTACGTAGATCAGAGAAGGGAGAAGCCTGTGTTCTCAACAACCACTTACTAAGCCCCTTCTCTGTCCAAAACACCCAAGCCAGGCTGGGGCTCCACAATGTGCTAAGCTCAGCAACAAGATGCTGTCCCCAGAGATCTCTTACTCTAGCTGGGGCCACGTCAACTCACACCTCATGTCAGGGTGCCGGCAGCTGAGGGGAGGAAACCAGTGGCAGCAGAGAGGGAGACAGAAGTTCACAGACGTTGTGGCTTGAAGGACAGGGCCTAAATACAGTGACGAAACAGAGAAACCAACACAAGAGAGACTCTGAGTCCCACAGGGCCAAAAAGAACAAGACAGAAATCGTCTCCCTCAAGGGACCATGAAATACTAGTGCTCAGTTCCCACGCTACTAAGTAGCCAGTCTGTGACTAGCAAGCCAGCAGAGACCAACATGCAGCTAACTGTCTGCTCCAGGCTTTCCATCTATAAAATTGGGATAATACTTGAATCCCGTGTGGCTATAGAGAAAGAAAATAGCCAAGCGGTCGTTACTTCCTATCCATTTTCTCTGACAGCCAGGGGTAGGCAAGTCACTGGCAGTATGTGACATCTGTGGGCAGAGGGGTCTGGTGGATTCCTGAATGTCCCTCATCCTCCAGCAACTTGGAGACTTTCCAAAACAAGTTTCCCATCTATTACCTTAGAGCAGTCTTAGGGTAAGGAGGGCAGGGGTCTGTCCCCATTCTTCAGAAGGAAGTAGTTTGTAGGCCACATCAAAGTTTGCTGAAGGCAGAGCTGTGTGTAGCCCAGGGCCTGCAGAATGCTAAGTCACAGCACTAAGTCAGTGTTTCCCAGAGAGTGGTTTGTACACATGTGCTGCCGGTCACCTGCCGAGTAGCTCTTTTTATCTCCTCACTTTTCTCTCTACATCTGCTCAGGGAGAAAGTGTTAACTGGGCTTCCTAGAGTGTCAGTCCATTGGCTGTTAGCCTTTGTTTAAGGGAAAAATCTGACCTAATCGAGTATCTTGATGAACTCGACTCTCTGTCTTGCTGAACCCCAAGGTATTGCTGGATGTTTTTTTCCAGCTATCTTCTACTTGGGATAGTGGTTTTCCATTCAGTGTATGGCACAGGAAGACATCTTTCTGAAAAGCATATTTACATTTTTTTAAGTTGTCAGCTGAAGCACACACTAGTACAGGTGTTGCTCAGATCATTTGATTGGCTGTTTGAGGGCTTGGGGGACCCCAGGTGGGACACCTTCTCCTGCCCCACAGTATATGAGAGTGACACCAGCAGCTCCCAATTTCAAACTGGGAAAGGAGCCTGGAAAAGCCTGGGCATTGGTGGTGGCTGTTCCCCAGACCACGCAGAGGGATCCACGTTGTCAGAAAGCTGCTGACGTCAGGCGGTGCAGAATTTTTGCAAGCCCTCTATTTAAAATTCCCCAGAAATTAAATAAGGAGGGTTTGGAGGGAGGAATGCCCTCAACAAATTGTAGAGTGGGTTTGTTTTGTTTACGGAGATGGTCTTTAAAGTTGCAACTGCCTCCGTTTTATTTTTGCCCTGTTGAAGAGGGGCTGGGCTGGGCTGGGCTGGGCTCAGCTGGGGAGGGAGGCTCTTAGTAGAAACCTTCTCAGTTCTAAGGCCAGGAAACTTGTGGTTTTAGCAAAAAGAGAAAAGGGAAGTCACACACACACACATCCATGTGCCCTTCTTAGGTACTGGAAGGAACACTCGCTGCCTCCCCCAGAGGATTCAGGTTCCATTCCCAGCATGTGTACCTATCAGGTGGCTTGCTTACAGTCACTTGTAACTCCAGTTCCAGGGCATGTGACGCCTTCCTCTAGCCTCCAAAGGCACCTGTGTGCACAAGACACAAACTCACATAAAACAAACACACAAAAAACCTAACAGACAGACAAAGATAAAACAGACAGTCTGGGGAATAGATCAGCGGAGGGATCCTTCATGAGATTCTGACACCCCCAGCACTGCGACCTCCCCCCCACATTGGCAACCACAGGGTGGTCCACTGGTCCACGGCCTTAGCTCCACACTGCCAAAAACAAAGCCAGTCTTGCTGCAAGGCACTTTGCTTTTTTTTTTTTTTTTCTCCTTTGGTTTTTCAAGACAGGGTTTCTCTGTGTAGCCCTGGCTGTCCTGGAACTCACTCTGTAGACCAGGCTGGCCTCGAACTCTGAAATCCGCCTGTCTCTGCCTCCCAAGTGCTGGGATTAAAGGCGTGCGCCACCCCTGCCTGGTGTGGCACTCTGTTCTTTCGAGGTGTCTGCCTGTTTGTTTGTTCTTCCCTCTCCCCACAACCCTGGCAAGCCATGGGATTTCAGATCCCCTTCCTACACACAAAACCTCCTTCTTCAGCTTCTTCCTCCAGCTACGTTGACAAACTGATAGGAGGAGTGTCCCTTGAAACCTCATCCACCCTACCTCCCATCTACCCAAGCATGGTCCTCACAGTGGTCTTGGTAGTACAGGGAAGCTGTGGGCATGATTGACCTCTAATGTTCATGTTCCACAATGACTGTCTTTCTCTTCAGGTCTCCTCAGTAACAGAGGGAACGGAATACAGCTAGCCTCATCGGTTGTAGCAAAGCTCACACTCTCTCAGCCTCCATTCCCCCTGGTTGGGGCAGGCTACCTTAGTTGTTTATTCATTGGACGTAAAAAGATGAATGGATCACTTTAAATACAGCCACAGAGCTAGCTCTTACCACTCAGTTAGTGATGAATTGTGTACTATGGTGACCCCATACGTAAGGTTAGAATGGAATTGAGGAATTCCTATCTCCTGGTGGTGCTGGAGCTGTCGTAATGTCACAGTGGGAAATATAACTCATGTTGGTGATGCTGATGTCAATAAATCTGCCCTGTTATAATCTGTACATTCAGTAGGCAGAGGCAGGGATCACAAAGTCAAGAACAGCCTGGGCCACGTAGTGACACTCTTGTCTTAAAGGAACAAAAAAAATCTAACAATGTTTGCTTGTTTGTTCAGAACAGGGTCTCACTATGTAGCCCCAACAGGCCTTGAACTCACAGAGACCTGCCTGCCTCTGCCTTCCCAAGCGTTATAGGTGTGTGCCCCCATGCCTGGCTCAACAATTTAAGTCCCAGTATCTATCATACACACACAATTACGCCCCGTACGTACATAATATGTAACTGATGAGTAACTATGTTACTGACAGATATTTACTATACTGCAGTTTTTAACATTGTTTTAGTATGTATTCCTGTTTATATAGTTACAAGATTACTCTAACACAGTCTGCTATGTTATGTTGTTACTGGTCTAATACACTTCAGGTTTGTGGCCCCTGATTATATCACAAGACCCCTTCAGGTAACTGAGAAAGACTACTTAGGTATATGCTTTTAGTACATTCTATGCTGTACATACAACAGTGGAGTCTTAATACATTTTTCAGAAATTGTCTCCATCATTGGGTGGCACATGTATATGCAAGCTATAGAATACCTAGTTGTGGAATATGGCATGGTATTGTGTGGGGATATCTGAGGTTTGAGAAATGCTGATCCTAAGTCACAATTACTTGGCAAAACCCTTGGGTACAGATCAGATCTTGTACTGGAAAGCCTCTTTGGTCTGGGTATCCCTGCCTTAATTTGTTACACAGCCCAGAGGAGGCAGAACTTGGAGGTGGGGCTGATGGGAGAAAAGCCACACCTTTGACTATTTTGAGACTGGCTTGCTTGAAGGCAGCAGCGTCGTGGAGAAGAATCAGTAAATGGGCAGGTTTCATCTGTGAGATAGAGTTTGGGGGGTGAGGTATAGAAACATCAGGGCTGGTGAGGTGCACCTACTCTGCAGGTAAGTGTGCTTCAACCTCATAAAGCTGGAAACCGGAGTTGGATCCCAGGACCCACCTCAGAGAGCAGTTCGTGTTGGTCATCTGTGGAAGGGATGTCTGGCTGGAGGGCTTTGAAGCACAGCTGGTGGGAAGTCGCCTGTCACCACCCAACCTGGTGTTTGGGCTACTACAACCACTTAGCTGTACAGCATGCATGTCACATTCCTAAGGTAGCCTGGGATTTCAGGTTGGGAGACACACCTTTTCTTTCCCTCCTGTTGCTGATGCAACACCCTCCTTTGCCCAGGCTATTCCCAATTTCCACCTAAGATTTTGTTGTTGGTTTGGTTTGGTTTGGTTTTTTTTGAGATGGAGTCTCATAGATGGTAAGGTGGCTGGAAACTCTCCTTGTAGCCAAGGATGAGCCTGGCCTTCTGATCCTCTCTACCTCTGGGTGCTGGAATCACAGGTATGTTCTTCTAGACTTGCTTTATGCAGGGCTGGGGGTTAAACCAAGAGCTTCATGAATGCTAGGCAAGCACTCTACCAACTTAGCTATATCCTCAGTCCTTGGTATAACAAGCTATTTCTTTTTAATTATGTGAGTGAGTGGGTGGGGTTCTGTATAGGGGGAGTATACATAGTTGTGTGCAGGTAACTACAGGCGGGAAGCATCAGATCCCCTGGAATGCAGTTACAGACAGTTCTAGGCTGCCCAACTTGGGTGCTCAGAACTCAGATCCTCTGCAAGAACAGTTTATATTCCTAACTGCTGAGCCACATCTCCAAGCCAACATCCTCCATCAAGTCCAAAGAGCAAATGGAAGACACGTATTAAGGTCCCTGTATCAAGCTGAGCCTTTCATCTCTCCACTTGATTCTTAGCATCTTGTTAGATTCTGACCCTTCACTATCATCTGTTTAGACTCCTCCCTGCTGGCTTCTGGTCCTGGCACAGCCTCTTCTAAATGAGATAGTGCCACCAACACAGTATGTATGTCCTCACCTTGTCCTGATTAAAACATCTTGCAGGACAGGCTTCTATCAGCCCTGTGGAGATTTGCCAGCTAGCAGCTGGGACTCCTGCAGCACTGAAGCTCCAGAGACTGGGGGAATCACACAGATTCAAGGGCCCAGAAGTCTGGGCTTTGGCACAGTCCAATCAACCAGGTTAGCAGGTGACTTGGCTCTCTGTCCAGCATAGTTAGGTTAGTCTGTAAAACTCCATCCAGTGCCTAGTTAGGGGAATCTCCCCTCACTCCAGATCTGATCATTGGGCATCTCCAGTTTCTTCAACAAGCCTTGCATCAGCCACTAGCACATGCAGGGAAGGAGCTGTCTGGACCCTCCTGTGGCACTAAGCCAGCTCGCCCAGTGTGTGGCTGTGCCCTGCCATCCTGCATATCCCAGTGATGTCTTTTACTCTCTAGTCCTCACTGCCACCTCTCCCTGCCCAAATTCTGCCAGGTAAACATTTTTTCCTCCTGTCTCCCTTCCTCTTTTTCTCTCCCCCTTTCTTCCTTCCCAGGGTCCCATGAAGCCCAGGCTGGCCTCAAACTCACTACACAGCAAACCTTGAACTTGTGATCCTCTTTTCTCTGCCTTCCATTGTTAGGTTACAGGCATGCACCGTGCCCAATTCATCAGACCCACATGTTTTCAGTGGAGACCTTCCCGAAGTCAAAGGACAGTGTTACCAAGACTAAATCTCAGACACCCCACCCCCACACACCAGTCACTTAAGATCCTTCTGCCCAGCCCTGCCGTCTTCGTCTTCTCCATGGTTTGCACTTAAAAAGTGGGAGGCTAGCTCTTGGCAGGTTAGAAATCAGGTGTTATTTTAAATCTTTTTATCTAACGTATAATTAGATTTTATTACTGTATATATTAAATTATTAGAATGAGGAGGTATAGCTAATCCTTATATGTATACTGCACTATCTAGAGCTACTTTACAAATGAGGAAATTGCCACATTTCATTAGTTAGGAAGTGCAGGGCTGGGATTTGATCCCAGACAGTATATGGTTGGAGAGCCCTTGATTAAACCCGTCTCTTCCTTCTGTTATGTACCCCCTCTGCCTGCAAATGCTTCATGGATGAACCCCTTCTCAGTACCTTGTCCACAACACTGCCGAACTCCATCAGAGCCCTGTGGGCTTGACAGACCCCGGCCTAAGTATGGGTTGATCCAAGGAGGTGGGCGGTACAAGCTAGGAGAGATGGCAGCAGCCCAGCTTCTGTCTCCTTGCCATGGACTCCACGGAGCCTTCCAGATGGTGATGTAGGCAGTTTGTGCTCATGGTCTTGGAATCCAGGCACCCTGGGAAGGCTCTGGACCCCGTGGCCTCAAGGCCCCATATGGGGAAAGGGAGTGGGTCTTGGACAACAAAATAAGGTAAGTGCCAAGGGTAGAACTAGGTGAGTGGGTCAGGAGGGCAGGCACTGTGCTGTGTACACAGGAGGGACTGGCGAGCCCTTGACCAGCTCCAAAGCCTCTCCTGTTTTCTTTGGACAGTGCAGGCCACACGCTGAGAACTGGAGTGTGTCTTGGCAGGAGGATGCTGTGACAGAACCTTCTGACCAGGGGAGGCCTGGCCCAGGGATGCTAGCCTTTCGCTGTTCTTAAAGGCACAGCGTGTATGAGTGGGCTGCATTTCCTGTTCCTCTGGTCCCTCTAGAGAGAAGCCCTGGATCTGCTGCAAGGAGATAGGAAGGAAATGAAGCCAAGGCCAGGGCCTTAGGGCTCAGCCATGGCCAGGCGGTGTGTGCTGGTGACTTATGCCTGGGCAGTCCTTCTTATTAGATGCTCACTAATCCTAACTCTCTTACCTTCTCCAAGCCTCGTCCAAGGAAAAAAGATAGGAGTGCCTACATACATCACACTTCTAGAGACGAGAAGACCTGCAGCAGAGTGGGGGCATTTATGGCAGCAGGTTAGGGTGCTGCTTGAGGATTCTGGTAGGATAGGTTCTGGCTCCCCAAAATCCAAACCATTGAGACCCAAAATGTCTGCAGTTTCTTTAGTACCTGGATCCACGACACACCCTTTGTCACCTGGGTATGGAAGCCTTAGGAGGCTCTGCAGTGATTAGGCCAGCTCTGTGTGGGCAAGAGTCAGGATGCTGAATTAGGTACAAAAGTAAGGCCTGGAACTCACCTAGGGGTGCTAGGTTTCTCAAATTCCAAAATCAGAGCTGCAGCCTGTCTCAAAACCCTGGATTTGTGCCAAAGGGCTGACACCAGGGCTGGAGCCGGGAGAACAGGCCTCTCCTGCTGGCTTCACAGCTGTGTGCCCTGCCTGGGGTGCTGGCGAAGGAGATCCGCCAGTGTGTTCTTGGGGGTGGCTTTCCTTTCACTGGAACAGTGCCTGGCACGTACCAGGAGCTCAATAAAAATCCCAGGTGATTGACAGTACTGTATCCCTGATTGAGGCGAGCCCGCCCGCCCATAGATAGTTATTAATATCCTGGTGTGCCAGTAGGGCTCACAGAAGGCCAGTGGCCCAGTTAGGAAGTGGTGAAGCCAGGTTTCAAACTGGGCCCGGTCCCAGGGTAAGCCGAGCCAGAAGAGTGGAGAGAGTTGGGGCCTCCAGGAAGACACATCTCAACATCTGGAAGGATTGGGAGGATTTCAGAAGGGGAGGAAGGATAGGGGCTCCCCTCCCCCACCATCTGCTTTGTCCCAGGCTGAGCAGTGACCTCACAGGACTTTATTAACATCCTAATTGTATACAGCTGGCCTTGCTCTAGCTCTAATGAGCTCATTATCCTCCCTACTTAAGGAGGCCATTGTGGCCTGGTCACCCTGGGGACAGCAGTGGCCTGGGGGTACCCATCACTTCCTGCCAACCCCCAGCTATGCTCAGCCCCCTCCTAAAGAGGCTCAGCTCCAGCTGTTGTCCTGCTGCTTGCTCCTCTTCCTATGCCTCTCTCTCTCTCCCTCCCTCCCTCCCCTCTCCTCTCTCTCTTTTTCTCTCCCTCTCTGTCTCTCTCTGTCTCTCTCTGTCTCTCTCTCTCTCTCTCTCTCTCTCCCTCCCCACCTTGACTCCATGTAAAAGATTCAAAATTCATTCTGGCCAGACAGGTACTCCTAGTGTACAACCAAATGGTCACAGAAGATATCTGAGGCCTGAGATGGGGGCAGTCTGGTTCCTGAGCCTGAGCAGTCCCTTCCTGGGGCTTGATCTGGTCTATTGTCTTCCACATTCTGACCCTTAGGCAACCGTGTTAGGCACAGCTCTTGGTTCTATCTCTCTATCTCCTTGTCACTGAGACCAAGATTAAAGGGGAGGTTCTTGAGGCCTAGCAAGCAGGGAGGCCTCTCTGGAGTGCCTTGGATTCCTCCTGGGAAGACCGTGGGGAAGGAGGGGGAGCAAGGGCAGCTGTAGGGGTTTGTTCTTCTGGGTGACTCCCCAGCCTGGGGCTCTGCCTGGAAGACCCTATACAGATCACATACCCACAGGGTGTTCTCTTAGGCTTCTCTGAAACTAACCCCTGCCATTCTCCGTCCAGCCACAAAGAGTGGGAGCCCCTCACCTACCCCCCCCCATGGGCCCTCTAGGTGACAATAGCTATCCTGCTTATGTAGAAAGCACCTTGCCCCAGCCATCCAAAGTGTGTGGATACCTAGTGATCAGCAGCCACACCACACAGGGACTAGCTCAGCCCAACCACCAATATCTTTTCTGATTTTTCTCTTCAACCTTGGCAGATGGGCCCCATTAGTTACTCTTATATCAGAAGGGAGACTGAGAATCAGAAAGGTTAGTAGCTTGCCCGTGGTTGCACAGCTAGGGTATATTAAGCCAGGATAACATAAGTGACAGTATTGAGAGACCCAGTGTGGCAAGGAGTCAGTTACCTATACCGTCTAGAGTGGCTAAGAGTAGCTGAACTTCCTAGGTTTTAAGCCTTTCCTCATCTCTAAAGTGGGAAACTTAACAATGATGACACTATTTCTCAGAATTAAGTAAATAAAGCGGCCTATATCAGGAGTTGAATGTTTGTTCTGCGTTTGGCTGTAATCGTGTAATGCATGCAGATGCAGACCTGCCTCTGTTCCCATATGTACATGTGCCCACCCACACATAGATGGATACACATGCATGACCACCCCTCCCCTCACCCTTGTCCATGTAAGCACCTTCACGCGCGCGCGCACACACACACACACACACACACACACACATACTGATGGAAAAGTACATGCATTGCAATGCATTTAGAAACCCCACAGGGTGCTGTGGCTCGTGCCAGTTGGCCATGCTCAGAGGTCTGGGTCCTATTTGCCCCTCAGAAGAACAGCGATGACTTGGGTCAGGAGCCCCAGTTACAGCAACTGATGTCAGTGGCATCTAAGAGAGAGGCCTGCCACCATGGGTGTGAGCAAGCCCAGGGAGTCTGCAGGGAGCTGGGTAGACACCTCTGCCATGTTCACCCGTGTACACCTAGGCAGTGTTTCAGCCTGCCTCTCATGGCTTGGTGCCTACTGCTAAGCCAGTGATAGGCTTTTCTCTACAGCCATTGTATTACCTGGTACCAGTGGGGCCTGGAAGATACCCAGCCCAGTCCTGCAAGTACTGGGGCTGGAGTAGAAGCTTAGGCTGGTGTTCCTAGGCAGTACTGCACACTAGGCTGTAAGAATGATGGCTGTCTCAGCCCCGGGTCCTGCAAGAAAATGAAGTCCTAAGTTGATGTCCAGGAGAGTAGACATGCTTGGGTGTGGCCAGACACCTCAGGTTTCTCTGTGCCCTGGCTGTCCTGGACCTTTGATTATCAACCAGGATGATCTCAAACTCACAGAGATGCACCTGCCTCTGCTTCCCGAGTGCTAGGATTAAAGGTGTGTGCCACCACACCCTGCCTGGCATGTCCCATTTTAAAGAGGATACCTAGAGACAGTGTGAGGTACACAGGAACCTAGTGATGGTGCTCTGCTCACTGGGTGTTACTGCCATTCAACCTCTTAGCAAGTCTTCTCCCAGTCCCCACTCCTAGTATTAAAGCCTGTGCAGCAGAAGTATGCCAGACAACAGGCCTGCCACTGGCTCAGGAGCTTCCTTCATCTATATCCCTGGCTCCACAGGAAGGGAGGCAGTGACATGTACAAAGAAAAGTGCACATGAGAGAAATTAGGGAAGAGGACACAAGACCTCCAAGGGAGAAGGGCCCTAACTCCTGGGGTCATAGCCCCTTGAGACAAGGAGAAAGGTCTATGCAGGAGGAGAGGGTAGGTAAGGACAAGAATCTGGTAGACTTAGGGACCTGCATCCTAGAAGTTCAGACAGGACTGATTAGATAGCAATGATGAGGAAAATCCCCTGGGAAGTCGTTCTGGGCCTCGTATACAGAAGAAACACTATCTTTGGCATCCTTCACAAACCCTCTGCCTATAGAAGGGGCGAGCATCCTTAGCTCCTGCCCAGAATGACTTTGGAGCCCCGTTCCTGGAAGACAGCCACTCAACCACCATTAGACCACCAAGTCACCCGCCTTTCTACTTGGGACCTTAAGGAGTTGCTACAAATACAGGCGTGAGCTTTGGCTTTCAGGGGCCTCTTGGAAAGTGACCCCAAGCTGGTAATACCCTTGAGTTCTGTGGGTCTACCTGGTAAGCAGGATTGATTGATTGATTGATACTCAAGCCCAAATCATGTTTCACCTACCTGAATCCAGCAGAGAAAGGAGGAAGGTTTCCACTCCAAGCCTAGGTCACGGAGCAGTTGGTGATCTTGTCTCCATAGCTACCTCCTTGTTCCTCTCAATGAGTGAGCAGCAAGCCCTTCGATACCTGCCATCCCATCTCTGCAAAGAACAAACAGAGAAACCTCTTTGGGCAACAAAATGAATACAGCCTGGAGCTTACTGACAAGCATGTGGTGCTCGGGGCCTCTGGGTTCAGGAGAGGTGGTCAGTGAAGCCTTCTTCATATCCACGAGCGCTGACCCTGTTGGTCTTCTCCAGACACTGAGAGCATCTATTACCCAAATGTCAGAGCATTCGAGGTAAAGGCCGAGGATGAGTGGAGGCCCCCACAATCAGTGAGCATCCCCAGCCTGACCTTGAACTCAGAGTGATCATCTATCTCCCATCTAGTTCTCAATGGTGCTGAAAGCACATTCATTCTGTCAGTCAGTCCCAGGATGTGAGCCACTTGTTACTATTCTCTGTTTTGTTTTGTTTTCGAGACAGGGTTTCTCTGTGTAGCCCTGGCAGTCCCGGAACTCACTCTGTAGACCAGGCTGGCCTCGAACTCAGAAATCCACCTGCCTCTGCCTCCCAAGTGCTGGGATTAAAGGCGTGTACCACCACTGCCCAGCCATGGGACTATTCTCTTTCCCAGAAGCTTAGTGAGTCTGGTTGTCTGTTGCCCTGAAAGCCACCTACAGCCCAGAAGCTGGAATGCTAGTGGGTATCAGTAGCGTATTTCTAGCCTCTGGCCTACCTGCCTACCGCCCTGTTCCCACAGGTGGGTACCAGCACCTCCCTGTCCTGAATTGCTCAGTGGCCTTCCACTCTTCTCTCATAAGAAGCCAAGTCTCCCTTCTTCTTCCTTAACCCAGAGACCCATCATCTTGTAGCTCACGCCTGGCTGCCCTCTTCTGGCCCAGTGACGGGCCTGATGCCAGAAGCCTTTGGGCCTCCAAGATGGCTTAGATGAGAAGTCCCTGTGGAGGTTGTCTGTGTGTGTCTTGCCATCACAGCATAGCTCAGAGGCCAGGCCTAATACTCAGGTTCTAGTCAAAGCTGTATAGCTGCTCTGTGCCATGGGGAAGGAGCCTCCTGCAGGCCTCTTTTCCAACCCTGGAAGAAATGAACACTGTGGCCTATGCCAGGCAGCCAGCAAGGGCCCTGGGTCATGGGATTTGAGCTAGAGAGCTCGGCCAGCTGTCAGCAGCGGAGGAAACAGAGACCCCAGAGAGTCAGTGACCCAACCGAGACCTCTGAGGCTTACAGGCCAGGGCCTCAATGGGTTTTGCAGAACTTCAAGCAGAGGACTGTGGAACCTTCTAAAAGAATGGAGATGACTGGTCCCCAGACTTTAGAAACTCTGGCCTGCTGTAAGGGACTGAGGGGTCCTAATTTAAGACCTAGATGACTTTTGTTGTAAGGGCTGCCCATCTGTGATGAGCTAGTGGGTTTTTTCTCTCTTGTTTTTGTATTATGGAGCAGTCTATCCACCTTCCCAGGACAAGCCCAGCTTAGGGGTGCCTAGGAGAACCTCCTCTGTGTCTTCTCAGGATGAACTGGACCCAGAGAGTCTGCCTTAAACAGAAAGGAGCCCTGGGGCCAGATTATGTGGAGGACAAAGGAGAGAGGGGGGCGAGTAAGGGTCGTCTGAAGGCAGCCAGGAGTCTCAAGGCCTGGGGTTCAGATATTTTATTCCGTAACTGATTCTTGAATGAATGAGCAAGTGATTGAGCAGACAACATGAATGGACAAGAGCTATGAATGAGCCTTTGTCATGTGACCTGTCAGAGGTCATGTGAGGATGTAGCCTACTTATTGTGATTTCGGTGTCAGCTTGCTTCAAGAGCAGCTATGAGTACCTGCAGTGGGAGCACCGCTGACCCGTGCGAGGGGAAAGAAACCGCTGACTGTCGGTCTGTGTGAGGCAGCCATGCCTTCCAAAGCCAGAGGCTGCCGGACTCCAGCATGGCTGAGAAGAAAGATGGCAGGTGCCTGGTGCTTGACAGAACTCTCCTCACCTCCCTGAGCAGTGCCTTCCACACTGGGGTGGGGTACCACTGTTTCCACTACACTTAATTTAATGTTTACATCAAATGTGCATGACCATGGGGGAGGGGTCTCTCACTCTCTTCTCAGGAAGAATGTTTGTCTTTTCTGCCATAATTGCTCAAGGCATTTCCGAGATGCCTGGATTGTCTGGGTCAGAGCCTTGCCCTCTGGCTACTTTTGTCATCCATGTCCTGGCCCTAGCCTGCCTCTACCATCCTGCAGGCATTCACAGCCTGTTCTCTCTTGTCACCTTTGCAGGCTGGTGGTTTGTGAGCACATCTGAAGAACAAGGTTGGGTCCCTGCCACCTACTTGGAGGCCCAGAATGGCACACGGGACGACTCGGACATCAACACCTCCAAGACTGGAGAAGGTGAGGGCCTATGGGTTGGTAGGGAGGGTACTAAGGCTGGACCGAAGGGTTTCCAGGGTCCAGCCCCTCCTGGGGGCAGTTCCCTGACTCTTCTGCCTAAGCCACCTCAACTACTATAGTGGGTTGGATTTTACTTAAGCTCCTTCTGTTGGGATTTATTCACTGAGACCGACCCACATGGTCACCTCACACCCTGGCCCATGTTTGTCAGCCTCCAGGTGGGGCTCAGAACAGAGAAAGTTCTCTTAGGCTGTGGACTTCAGCTTTGGCACCGTTGGGGTAGAGAACATGCTTAGTGCTAGCAACCCTGGGTTTCCCTCAAGAGCTCCACAGACACCTGCCTTTACTCCCGGCCCAACACTGGACTTTCTGTGGCAAAGCCGACCCCAAGCGGTCAGGTGGACACAATTCTTGCTGTGTGTTGCACTCCTCTGTAATCCTGCTCAGGACACTGACGGCTGCCCGGTGAGCCCCTCTCAGCTTCCCAGACACTGGGGTGCTCAGGTTCCCACACAGGCACTCTCTGGCTGGCTCCGTGAGATTCTTCTGCGTGTTTCTCCATGCATTTCACAGAGCTGCATGCTTTGGTCCTCAAAGCCATCAGTAGCCCAATAAGTGTGAGCCACTTCCCAGCTCCCTGCTGTTAATCCCAACTCTCCTGTGGCCTGGCAGCAGAATCCTTTGCCTAACGGTCAGTCAGTAGGAACGGCCCAGGTGGCTGTGTCTGAAGGCCACAGAGGTGGAGACCTGCCGCCCACAGCTCAGACCTCCTTTCGGGCATCTTCCTCCGTTCCTGCTGCCCAGGCCAAATGAACAGTGAGGGCCAGATCCTTATTCATCCTTCCCAAGATGCTAGCTCCTTTATTGGTGGTTGGGACCCCGCCCCGAGTGTCGTATTTCAACCCTGTGATTAGAGGAGACACTCATTATACATCCACCTTGTGACAGGCAGGGTTCCGGATCCTAGGTCTCTGCCCGAGTCTTTGAACTTCTATCTGATTTTATTCTGGTTCTGTTGTACTCCTAAGCTGAGTTCCATACAGTCTGTCTGCGATCCCCAGACCTTGCTGCCTACCTACAGGCCTCTCAGAACATCGGCTCTCTGGGTGCAGCCATGTATGCCTGTAATCCCAACACTTGAGAGTTGCAAGCGAGGGACCAAGAGTTCAAGGCTAACCTGGGCTACATGAGACCCTGTTTTAAAAGAAAAACTAAAACCACTCAAATGTCCCCAATGCCAGGCCAGGAGCAAACCTTTATTACCTGCCCTGAGAGATAACATACATGCTATATGTCAAACTACAAGGGCAGAGGCTCAGGGTGTGTAGTCTTATGTCTGTCATCAGGTTTGAGTACAGGTGGTCTCACTACTATGTTGTGGCCTCTCTGAAGCATCTGCTTGTGGGGGAAGAAGGCCACTCTGGGTTTGTCAAGGCGAGTAGTACATGACAGAAAAGGCTTCAGTAGGAAAAGCAGAGCAGAGAGGTACTGGTTAGCAACAGAGGCCCCAGTCAGAACCAGACAAGGTAGGAAAGGGCTCAGCAGGCCTCAACAACAGAGTAACTAATGTGGGGCAAGTGGTACCTGACTGTTCTGGTGAGGCTTCTGTTGCTGTGATAAACACCGTGACATTTAGCAAGCCGGGGAGCACAAGGTTTATTACATTACACTTCTAAGGTATCATCCATCATCAAGGGGAAGCCAAGGCAGGAGCTTGAAGCAGAAACAGGAACACCTCTTACCGGTTTAAGCCCTAGCTTCTGCTCAGCTAGCTTTCTTAAACAGCCCAGGAACCCCTCTGCCTAGGGATGGTGCTGCCCACAGTGGACTAGACCCTCCTATTTCAATTAACAGTCAAGAAAATGCCTCATAGCTGGGCAGTGGTGGCATGTGCCTTTAATCTGAGTAGTCAGGAGGCAGAGGCAGGCCGATCTCTGTGAATTCAAGGTTAGCGTGGTCTACAGAGTGAGTTCCAGACAGCCGGGACTTCACAGTGAAACCTTGTCTTGAATAACAGAGAGGGGGATGGGACGGAAGGAGGGAGGGGGGGAGACCCCATGATGGCTACAGACGCAATCCTTAATTGAAATTCCCTCAGATGACTGAGTCGTGTCAAGAGAGCTGATGATGCTGCAAGACAGGTTGTGGAAGACTTTGGCCCTGATGGATTAGGAATTAGGGGACAGCCAGGGCAACATCTGTGTTCAGAGCTGAGTGTATGTGTGCACCAAGCATGCAGCCTCTCTGCACACTTCTGGTAGGACCTGGGTGCCAGCACACTGGTCACATTTTAGATCTACAGAGCCTTCTTAGGGCAGTGGCAGAGGAGCTGGGAGTGGGTCTGGGCAGGAGCCCATACTCCTAGCCTGTTGCCAATAAAGCAGGTTGCTGGGCCAGAGAGATGCCTGTTAAGAACACTGCCTGCTCTTCCAGAGGACCTGGGTTCCGTCTCCAGTATTCATATGGTAGTTCACAACCATCTCGAACCCCAGTTCCAGGGGATCTGATGCCTCCTCTGCCATCAGTGGACATACATGCGTCCTACATGCATACACATAAAATAAAAAATAAAATAAAACTCTTAATAAAGAAGAGGAAGGAGGAGCAGGTTGCACGGCCACTCTCCTCACAGGGCAAGCAGCTATCTCCCGAGGTTTTACTGGATTTGGGCCCACGTATGTATGGACAGTGTTTCTTTACTAGCCAGCCACCCTTCCCAGAACTAGGCAGTCTGGCATCTTTGGTGCCAGAGGCAGCTGGTACTCTGGGGCCCTGGTCTGGTCACATACCAGGAGTCACATAGGAAGGCAGAACGTGGAGAGCCAGGCCAGGGCTGAGGGTGCATGGGAACTCAGTGCTCATCTGCAGGGAGTCGGGGATGGGGGGAGGCAAAGCAGACTTGAACAGTGAGAAACCGGGTGGTTGTGGTCTTTGTCATCAGAGGCACATAAAAGGCTAGCATAATAGAACAGTCTTGCCTGTAGCATCTGCCGGTGTGCATCTCATTCAGCAAAGCTTTCCTGGTGGACAAATACGATACAAATTAACCCAGTGGGGAGAGCTCTGACCCAGCAAGGAAGGGCCCCCTTGTTCCCCCCTGGGTACCCTTCCTTTCTTTACATGGGGCCTGGCCATGGTGGCAAGTTAACAGTCATGCCTGGTGAGTAGACAGCAAACAGAACCCAGGGAGGATCTCTGGGGGCTGCAGTTGAGAGTCTTCCAATCTCTAAGGGGGAGGACCCAAGATCCTTTAGTCCACTCCGAGATCTGGTTCAGTCTAGGCAACAGTAGCCCAGCAGCTCGGACACACCTTCCTCTCTCCTCCCCTCCCCCATCCCCTCTCATCCTCATCTCCATTCTCTCCACCGGTTTGGTTCGTGTGGGCCGTGGGCACCATCACCATCTCTCACGTCAGTGTCCAAGAGACGCAAAGCTCACCTGCGGCGCCTGGATCGCCGGTGGACCCTGGGCGGGATGGTCAACAGGCAGCACAGCCGAGGTGACCACGGGCGCCTGCCTCTCCTCCTGCAGCCGCCTATCTCACTAACACCCTCTCCTTTTCCTGCTCTGCTCTGCCTGTGGTCTCCTGACTCACCCACATCTGGCAAGATTTGTTTCTCATTCACTGCAGCACAGATTGGGGACAGGGCCTTGCTTGGGAATTGATGTGGCACTAGGGGTGGCTCTGGCTTGCTAGTGCCCTGGGCACTGGGGATCTGTGAGGACCCTGAGTTTATATGTTTCTTGGAAGGGAAGAGAGGCATGAGGGAAGTCCCTGGGTCTCAAAGGAAAGCCATCGCTGTCTGGGTCCTGCATGTTAGAGAGATCAAAGCTTCCTGCTCCTGCCAGGGTTCTCATCTTCTGTCCATTATTACTCCTCCCACCAAGAAAGAGTCCCCAGCCACAGCTCTCTCGTCAGCTGTTGTACCAGCCTACAGCCCTTCTTCAGCAGCTCCACTTGAACCTAGAAGAGCACAGAAGCCACGCCTATTGTGGCACCAGAGCGTTTTCCAACCACCACTGACGAAGGGCCATCCCTCAGCAGGAACACTGGCCCATAGAAGCTCAGGAGGAGCTCAGTGCTCCAGGGAGGCCCAGGGTTGACTGGGAAGCTGACATTTGCTGAGTCAGGACTGTTTGGCTCAGATCCTTCTCAACATCCAGGAACTTGTGGAAGGAGGGGAGGGACAGGAGGGATAGCCTCTGGATGTACCTCTAAACATGTACAGACCTTCATGCTGTGTGGTCATTCCTCCTTCCCTCCTCTCCCCCAGAGAGTAGAGCAGAGAGTGTGTTCCGTATGGTGACAGTACAGCCAGAAACCAAGACCGGCATAGAGTGCACGCAGGCCTCTCTGGAGAACAGGGCTACCCGTGACTCACCACCCTCACCTCCAAAGCTCGTTCCCAAATGACAGTGTATTTCAGTGCCTACCCCAAGAATCGGGCTACAGAATGTCTGCACTCCAGGGTGGCCGCAGCCAATGGCTGACTCAGTGCTGGCCATAGAGAACCCAGCTCATCCAGAGGCAGGGCTTAGTGTGAACCCTGGGGACTGATGCAGGGGGGCTGAGTTGGAGGAGCAGCAACAGGCCACACTGACAGCAAAGGCCACCCTAAAGTGAGGCGGTAGGGGACCACTCAGCCAAGAGGCTAGGGTTGAACGGGGCCTCCAACTCTAGTGGCAGAGACAAATAATGGCAAAGTCAAGTCCCACAAGGAGGACAAAGGTTTGGCTTGTTGTGCATCCCGTTTCTTGCTGAGTCCCAGACATGCTGTTGCCTGCATGACCGCACAGTTGCACACAGAAGCCAGAGACAGGACCACACGAGGCTTGAAGGCGTGGCTAGCACAGCATCGCAGCCATGTCCAGCCACCACCCCAGCCGTGCGCCACTCAGTCCAGAAGTGCCACCAAACAAGCTCTGCTACACATTGCTGAGTTGTACAGTCACAGGTGGGTTTCACATACAACCAAGTCTCCCAGACACATCAGCATATAACTGCAGCCGTACCCACAATCGACACACATACATGACCCCCTCATACCACAAAGACATGGTAAATTCAGACAAAACAGTACATGTCAATCCCTAAGTAATCATAATTTTTCAGTCACCTGTACTTGAGCAAAGACAAGCCACAACTTCATGTTCAGTATCCCAGCCCCAACCCTATGACTGTATCAATTAAACCAGGCAGCCAAAGAGGACTCACACAGCTGGCTGGTGTGCACCCCGGGGGAGCAGCAGCTGGGAACCCAACAGCAGGCCATGAGTAAAGGAAAAGTCAGAGCTTCCGGGTCCTCCAGCCCCTATCCCTCAGCTGGCCAGGCCTTTGGAACCGGAGGCCCTCGCTATGGAGGGGTTGGAGGGGCCAGGAGGGGAGCAGAGAGACTGCTGACAGAGGGGAAAACATTTGGAGAGTGGAGGCTTCTGCGGTTTGGGAACTGCAGGGCTTCCAACCCCTGCCTCCCAAAGTGGAGCAGGCTGTCCACCTCCCCCAGCCTACCCACCCGCAGGCCTCCTGGCCGGCCTTCATTCACCAGGGTAAGAATGCCATCTTCTCTGCATGATATGATCATAGAACCCAGGAGCCCTGACCAGACCCTAGCTACCTCTCTCTTCCCTCAGCCCTGTCTCTTAAAGGGGCATCTCTTCCAGAGACCAAACCCAACAGCAGGTTCAGCTACCTACAGAGACCATTTTACACTTGTCTGGACATTCTCTTCTCTAGACATCCCCCTCAACCAAAGAGTCTATGGCCAGGACCAGAAGTAGGAACTCGTCTCTGTAAGGGGGACAGCTCACTTGTCAGATGACTGGCCCAAGACCCAAGTCACTGTGTCAACCTGAGGTAGACATCTCTGTCTCTCCAGCCAGAGCTGAAAACCACCAGTCCAAAGAGACAATCAGGGAGAGGTGGTCTGTCTTGCCCTGTTAGGAACCAGGACTGAGCTCTTCTCTGGAATCCCATAGTGATCAGGGTAGAATGAGCCTCTGCGATCAGCATTTTAACTGGGAGACCATGACATTCCCGGTGCCTCAAGTACGGGGTCTTTTGCCACCAGCTTCACTAGCCAGAACCAATATCCATGGTTGTGTACCCTGCCCCAAGTGGCTGGCCATGGGCTCTGTTCACCACATACACTTAAAAGGCTGCTGTGGCCAGGCTTGGCATCCGAGAGGCTGAACACATGGTCAAGGCCCTGTTCTCAGCCGTGAGCAGGGCAGGACTCCTCTAATCTTCCCCTAAGAAGGGCTGTCATTTTTCTCTTCAAAAGCAACCTTGCCTAGGAAAACTTTCCTGATAGCTTCCTGCTCGAACCACAGGCTTTTAAAAATAGCCTGGCTGAACAAAGGCAAAATGTGGAGCCCAGGCCTCGCCTCGCCTGGACCTCAGGCCCTGGATTCCCAGACCTGGCACTGTCCCTGTAGCCACTGCGTAGGCCAGGGTTTACCATGCCCCACTGGAAAATGGAGCAGGCAGGAGAGCAGAGGGTTGGCCTGGAGCCTGTGGAACTTCTCCAGGACCCTAGTCAGAATCTGGCTGGGCAGGTTCTCAGGCGGTGTTGGCGGCACTCCTGGGCAGGGCTGGGATGGAATCTGCAGGCTCGGAGCACAGCCCTCCTTAGCTGATGCTGAGAAAGGCCTGTGGTAAGAGAGCCAAATGAAGAGCCGTGCAGCCTCCTGTGTTCTCACCCACCGTTTGCTTTTTTGGCAGTTTTTCAAGTGTGGCCTGTGGTCCATCGGGTCCATCCTGCAACCTGGCAGGACAGTTGCCTCTATTAGAGAGAAGAGCTATTGGCCCAGCTGAGGGCTACAGACAGCACCCCAATAATACAGGGGAGAATGAACCCTCCCACAGCAGGGTGTTGGTGCAGCAGCTCTCTCCTGACCCCCTACAGCCACCCAGAGGTTGAGGTAGGCTGCCCAACAAGGTCCAGCTGGGAGCCAGGAGCAGCAGGCCACTTTGAGGCCAGACTCCTGCTATTTTGAGCTCCCAAGCATGCTCCTCCCTCAGTCCCTATTCATCCCTGCTTTCCTCCTCATGGACAGAGCCCAGGACTCTACTCTAACAGTCCCTACTACTGTGTGCTGGGCACCATTGTGCCCTCCAGGAAGCATCCAGAACAGCTGGATTCAGGGCGGTCCTCCCAAGAGCACCTCCAGATAACCACTTCTTCCATTAGGGGAGGGTGCAGCTGTTCTTCCCTGGGCCTCAGGCCATCCAATGGACAGTCTTATAAGAGGTGGGTGGCCTCAGCCAGTCAGTTGCAGGTCTACCAGAGAACTTCACAGGGATAGGAGTGGACCTCAGCCGACATGGAAGCCTGAACAAAGGCCTTTAGGAATGCCCAGGGATGCCTGCTGCTCAGCCTGCCCATCAAGCTCTTTCTAAGAAGACTCCAGTGCTGTGGGGAAACATGGAGGCAACCCCGAAGGCACACGGGGAGAATAGAACATGTGGCCCTGCAGGAGGGGCAGGTGGTGGGGCCCTTAATGTCTTTCTGCCTGTGGGGGCTCAGCAGCACCACAGTCACACACTCCGTAACAAGCCCCACAGCCACTCCTGTAGAACTTGTTCCATGGAACACTCTAGAGTCAATGCCATGGTCTGCTGTTAACGGGGCTGAGGTGCTCAGTGAAGGCATTCCTAAAAGCCTTAGTCTGGAAGTCAGACTGAGAGAATTTATGAGGTTTGCAGGGTTGGAATCCAGAGTGTGGAGCGAAGGTGGAACATGACATGCTCTGAGGGGAGGCATGCTAGGGTTCCCAAGGCATTCAGGAGACACCTAGCATTGGTCTCAATTTCTTGACTTAGAGCCTAGGAGAAGCAGATTCCTCCAAACCCTGGGACCCCATCACCCTGTCTGGAGGACCTGCTTTCGTGCTGACTGAGGCTTCGCTGGCACCCTGGAATCCCGCCTAGCTTTGACTTATCCTGGGAACAGCAGTGAACCCTAACCCAGTGACTCCTCTTCTGCTCTCTGAGTCCTGCTTCCTCTTCTCTGGAAAAGCCAATGCTGGCCCAGGGCATATTAATATGCAGCTGACCGGGGCAGAGGGGAACAGGAGACAGGATCTGTACCACGGCCTCAAATTAACTGTGCTTTCTCACTCACCCACCCACTCACAGAAGAGAAGTATGTCACCGTGCAGCCCTACACCAGCCAAAGCAAAGACGAGATCGGCTTCGAGAAGGGTGTCACCGTGGAGGTGATTCGAAAGAACCTGGAAGGCTGGTGGTACGTCAGGTATGAGCCTGGCTCCTGGGCAACAGAGCCCAATGCAAAGTGGCTGACAGGCAGGCAGGTACCAAAGACAACTGTGTGCCATCTCTGCTCGGCTCACTGGTTGTCTCCTAGGATCTGAAAGCAGAGGCTGAGCCCCAGCCAGTGGGGCATAGGAGCTGGCTCAGCTCATAGGCAGTCCCCTTCCCACGCACAGCCAAGAGTTCAGCACATCTTAATTTTGTTTTCTGCATCCACCTTGGCTGCCTGGCCTGTTCCTCAGCTGAGACAACCTGAAACACCAGCCTCCACAGGCCCTGCCAAGACCTAGCCTCTGTGGCTCACAACAGTCAAGAACCCAGACACAGACCTTGGGCATCCATGTTCCTGGTGTGTGTAGGCCATTGCACTCTACAGGGCTGGGTGCCAGGCTGGTTTCCAAGGGAGATCTCTTCTTTCAAGTGTCTCTCCCGGAGCCTCATCACTCTTCTCAGCTGAGAGATCCATTTGGGCATGTGTAGAGTAGTGTTACAAGCGAAACTCTGTGGGTCTCATTCTGCCGTTACCAACCCTAGACCTGCCTTAAGTGGACTTGTGGTTAGAACGTTCCTTTGGAGCAATTCAGCCGTGGGGAGTTTGCTCAGCTTCTCTCTGAGAAATAGTCCTGTATGTGAGCTATGGGGACAGCTGCCTCAGACTCACTGTGGTCCCTTTCCAAAGGCCAAAGCACCCTGTGATCCATCAATGTGAGTTCCCATGCAACAGTGGCTAAGAGCACAGCAGAGGTGGATGCTCTTAAAGGTTAGTCTGCAAGGGAGGACGCAGGTAACAATCTTAGTGTGTACTGATGTCCCCATCACCCTTGCCCTGGTGCCTGTCAGTCTGGAGGATTGAGATGTACCTTTCTATCCTGTCATGTAGCACAGGACTGTGTACTTACACATGTGTTATCCAATGCAGCCACCCTGGTCTTTTGTGTTCTCTAAGCAATGGAAGCTGGAACCAACTGTAAATCCATCAGCCATAAGTCTGATGTACAAAGACCACAGAGATCTCCCAGCCGGCTGGCAGGCCGTGTGTGTTTGCCTAAGAGTGATCACCACAGCTGCCTTTTATATTTTAGGGTTTTCTGTCTGTCTCTGTAAGATAACGAAGTAGTGTCAATCTGGGCTGCTTCTAGTCAGCTACTGTCCCTATAGCTTGGTCCTAGTGGGGACTTCAATGGAAAAGGACCTAGTGATCCCGTTCTACCTTAAGAAGCCTGCCCAATACCTCCTTAAAACATGCTATTTCCCAACATTCCAAGCTGCATGTTGACCCTCATTTCCTGTCTTTCTTTTCCTCCCCCAGCCTTTCTCTCTCTCTCTCTCTCTCTCTCTCTCTCTCTCTCTCTCTCTTCCCCCCTCCCTTTCCCTCCCACTCCCCCTCCTCTTCCCCCTCCCCCTCCCCCTCCCCCTCCCTCTCCCCTACACATTCCTTCTGCAGCCTGCTTCTCTCTGGAGTCAGTCCTCCTACAGAGTCGGGAAGCAGCTGTGAGGAAGTTGTGTCCAGACACACAGCCACCCCTGATGCGTGCATCACTCTGCCTGCTGTGTCCTGTAACACAAAGCCTGGGACATAGCTTTCTCCATACAGCGAGCGTATGGAACACAGAGGGCTGTGAAATGGGACACCCTGGGCCATACGTGCGCCTGACTATTACCCTGCAATCCCGACCCAGTTCCTCTGCCACCTTCACATAACAAGATACCAGCAAGGTCTTTATCTGAGCTTCAAGAGCCCCAGGCTCTGGGCTGGTGTGGCACACACTCCCTCGGGCCCTTTGATAACTGCCTTGTCTTCTGAGTCATACTACTGCCATAGAAAGGTCAGACACATTTTCTCACCGTTCCTTTCCACCCTTGACATTCTATGCTTCAGCTTCCATCCATCACATCCAGGAGTCACCCTCGGTTCAGTAATGTCTGCCTTCCGAGGAACATGTAAGCTGGGCACACCTGTGTGTGCCTGCCAGGGACATGGCTGTGAGCGTCCCCTCCTGTCTGGGCCTCTGTGTTGCCTTTCCCTACCTAACACACGTCCAAGATCAAGGTCACATTGGGAAGGGCTGTAGGGGGTTGTCTGACATTTGCTCGGTAAGAACCGTTTCTAAAGAGCCAGCTGTGTCCCAGGGAGCAGGTGGGGACATTGCGACCTAGAGTTGGAAGCACTGGCAGCCAGTGCTGGGCCCAGAAGCAGACTCCTCGCCGATTTGGGTGAAGGCTCAATACCATGTGGGGTAAGAGAGGGAAGTTATTTTAAACACCAAGAAATCAAAAATTAAGTCAGCCCTGTCATTTGCCTTTAGCCTTTGTTTCTGAGCTTTTGGGTTGGGTTGGTCTCGCCATAACAATGGTCTGAATTTTATCCAGTCCTGTGCTTTGATCTGTGTTTATGCTTTGTATTTGTAACCCCAATTAGAAAGGCTTTTTCCACCTGCAGTGGTGGTACATGCCACAATCCCAGCACTCAGGAAGTAGAGGCAGGAGGATCTCTGTGAGTTCGAGGCCAGTCTGCTCTACAGAGCAAGTTCCAGGACAGCCAGGGCTACACAGAGGAGAAGGCTTTTTCACCCCTCAAGATAATATAAACATGACTTGTTTAAAAAAAATACAAAGTCTTGTATATAGTCCCCATTGGCCTGGTACTCCATGTGTAACTAAGCTAGTGTGACTTCAGGCAGTCCTCCTGCCTCAGTCTCCATTGCCTGGCTCTTTCTTTGTTCCTTCTTATTGTATGGTGAGAGGCCAGATCTCACCCATTTTTCCTAACTGTCCTCAACTCACACCTATCAAAGACTTTACTTCTAAGCCACAGCATTAAAAGGTTACATGTGTGGACTCACCCTGTGAACTTGACCTGTCTGCTGTCTGTCCAGCAGCACCCAGACTCTTCCCCATTAGGCGGTGGCCGCCCCTCCCCACACTCTTTTTATTTTTTTTTTAAATGTTGCTTTGTTTTGACACAAGGTCTCTTATATCCAGACTAGCCTGTGTAACTGAGGATGGCCCTGAACTTCTGATCCCCTGCCTCCACCTCCAGAGTGCTGGGATTCCAGGTGTGTGCCTCTATGCTTGCCTATGGTGCCAAGGCTTAAGCCTCACCTCTCTTCCTCCTTGAGATAGAGGCATATGTTTTAGCCCAGGCTGACCTGGAGCTTCAAAATAAAAAATAGAATTTCTTTCATTTTTTTTTTTTGGTCTTTGACACCTCTGTACATGTAAATATTGTATTTGACCACATCCAACCGCAGCTCTCCCTCTCTACTCCCCTCAGGCACCCCCAGCACTTCCCCTTCCTCCCTTCCCTCCCACTCCCTCCCACTGGGTTCAGTTAGTGCTGTCATGTTTATGATCTCGTATGATCTCGTTGGTCGGATCTTATACAGGTAACTAGCTACCGTGAGTTCACGGGTGATAGTTCAGAAAACAGTATTTCCCAGCGTACCTCCCCACCTTCTGGCCCCCAGTCTCTCCACCCGTTTTGTGATGTTCCCTGAGAGCCTTTTGTGGAAAGAGGTGATGTAGATATCATTTATGGCAGAACATTCAGTAGTCAATTATTCTCAGCATTAAGATGGTTGAAACCAATCTCCGCACACTGCTGACCACCACAGAGAGAAGCTTTTCTGGCCGAGGTTGAGGGTAGCACCAATTTATGTATATAAAAATAAAAATTCAGCCGAGCAGTGGTGGCGCACGCCTTTAATCCCAGCCCTTGAGAGGCAGAGGCAGGTGGATTTCTGAGTTCGAGGCCAGCCTGGTCTTCAGAGTGAGTTCTAGGACAGCCAGGGCTACACAGAGAAACCCTGTCTCAAAAAACAAATAAACAAATAAATAAATATTCAGAAGGAAGCTCGTAGTCTTGTCCATTTAGCACAGCGGTTCTCAATTTGTGGGTTCCACTCTTTGGGGGTCAAATGACCCTTTCACAGAGGTCATCTAAGACCATCAGAAAAAAACAGATATTTACACCACAATTTATAACAGTAGCAGAATTACAGTTGTGAAGTAGCAACAAAAATAAGTTTATGGTTGACTGTCAGCACGCCATGAGGAACTGTGTTAAAGGGTTACAGCACTAGGAAGGCTGAGAACCACTGGTTTAGCGAGACAACAGAAGTAGGTCCCCCTGGGCTTACGGGCGGGTTTACAGTGCCAAGCATGAGCCTCCTTCTATTGCGCAGGCCTCAAGCCCAATCCCAAAGTAGTTAATTTCCAGATCTGGCCTAGAACTTCTAATCTTCCTGCCTCAGCCTTCTGACTGCTGGGATTTTAGGCATGTGCCACCATGCTCAACTCTCTGACAACCTTTGGTCTCAAGTAACTTCTGCGTCTGACCTTCTGGATCCGTTTTAGCAGCTGCATCCCTGTATCCTGCAGAAGAAAGTTACACAAGCAATGCGTCGAGGTCTACCACCTGTGCTTGCCTCTTTCCTTTGGTCACACTTCCGTTTCTGTAGAGATGTGATTGTTCAAATGACATCCAGACATAACTTTTCTCTAGAACTACCCTCAGGCCACCATGAAGGCTACCTATTGGGCAGAGCAGCTTTTACAGGAGCCCTAATGTTAAGTCCTGCATTTGTCTGAGAGCAGTAGCTCAGTTTCCAGCATCTTTCCCATTGACCTCAGCTCTGGTTTCTCTGCAACAGCAGAGCTGCCAAACCTGTAGCAGAGCATTAGAGACTGCTCGGCTAGGCAAGCTCGGATGGAGACAGACCTGGGAGTAGAAGGGGAAACCAGAAATGAGGGCTTTAATGATGGTGTGCTCCTTCCTCTCACAGATACCTAGGCAAAGAGGGCTGGGCACCAGCATCCTATCTGAAGAAGGTCAAGGATGACCTGCCAACCCGGAAGAAGAACCTGGCGGGTCCAGTGGAGATCATAGGGAACATCATGGAGATCAGCAACCTGCTCAACAAGAAGGCATCTGGCGATAAGGAGACCCCGGCTGAAGGCGAGGGATCTGAGGTCCCCATCACCAAGAAGGAGATCAGCTTACCTATCCTCTGCAATGTCTCCAATGGCAGTGCCTTGGGCATTCCTGAGAGGACCACATCCAAGCTGGGTCAGGGCTCCCCAGCTGTGGCCAGGATTGCCCCTCAGAGAGCCCAGATCAGTAAGCACCTGAAGGCCCCAGTTCCTCCCAAAGAGCTACAGAGTGGGTGGGCATGGGTGAGGGGAATCCAGGGGCTACCTGAGACCTCCATGACTTTTTCACCCTGAGCGACAGTCTGGGTTCTGTCAGTGTGCCTTTGATGGTCACAAGAGTGAAGAGGCCCAGGGAGTGGCTATGTCCCTGCAAGCCGCTGCTTTAAAGATGTACTGCAGGAGGGAGCAGGTTGCTGGCCTCTTCTCTCCCTAAGAAAGAACCAGGGATGACTCCTTAGCAGAGGGACAGACCCCAAGAGCAAGAAGTTGCATCTTATCTAGGTGATTGGCAGATAGCTGATTTTACAAACCCAGGAGCTCCAAGTCTGTGGTCCTCCAGGCAGGCTTGCCTTGTGAAGTGGAAGGTGTGGAAGAGGGCTGGCAAGAAGACCTGATATGCAAAGGTGCTTGCCACTCAAGCCTAATCTGAACTGATCCCGGGTCTCACACGCAGGTGAAAGGAGAGAGCTGGCTTCCTAACGCTGTGGCACACATGTGCCCATCCCCCACCTGCAGACACAGTCTATTACTAAAGCCTGTTTGCCCGCACCTCTGCACACACCTGTGGCCTAGCAACACCTTTGGTATTATGGGGTGTGGGGGCAGTTTCTGTCTTGCCAACAATCTGGGAGAACACTGTTTTGGGTTTTTTAAATATTTAGCTCTTAACTTTATTGTTAGCTCTCTGATGCTTGGAGAGGTAAGTCTTTATTGGGGAGGACTTTTGTCTTGCCTTGTGCTGCCTTCAGTGGACTTAGGACTAGTGAGCAAAAAATAGATGTGGTCCCTGAAAACTGGATAAATCTATGCGGCCTTCACCTTGAAAACTCCTTGCAGTATCTGTAGATTGGTATATCATTTTGGGGGTGGTGGATCCTTCCATCCCCAAAGTGGCTTAAAGGTCTCTTCACTCCTAGTGACTTAGAACA